>SNQN01005034.1:8834-26261 GCA_008642245.1 Bassia scoparia | reverse complement strand
ACACCCCCCTCCCAAAAACCCTGAACCTAATTTTCAAAATTCAAATTCAAATTCCAATCCCCAGGTCAACCCTAACAAATCTGCTAGTGGGTCAAGATTCAATATTCTTGAAGATAATTCGGATATTTCTGTCTCTTATACACATCTAACAAATCTGCTAGTGGGTCAAGATTCAATATTCTTGAAGATAATTCGGATATTTTAGGTGAGGATAATGGTGCTTTGGATGGAAAAGATATTTCCATGCCTCCCTTGGAAATTATTCCGGATTCCCACGATAATTATGCAAAAAATTCGGGTACTGCCATCCATCTTGCATCGAATAATTCCAATATTTCCCACAATTGAGCTAACTGACTTAATGGAGGCAGAATTGGCTAACTTAGGTGAAAAATCTCAAGAACATATATTTCACCATACTAGCCACCTAAATTCCCCTAAAAACGTGCAACACTATGTGTTATCTTCTAAAAGACCACAAGTCACAGCCAACCAAGTGTCAACACCCAATGCACGTGACAAGCCCTCTGATGCCCCTTTAAAGGCACCCATTGAACCCCTCTCACCATCTACAACTTTCTCTTCCCCTCAAGCCAACAAAGTGCGCAACTCCAYTGGCTCTTTCTCACTCACTCATGTCAGTTCCACCCAACAGATCTGCCCTAACCAAAATGCTCCCCCCGAATGGACTTTTTGTATAGGGCATCCGATGGAAGTCTCACATTTGGGGACCATGCACCCSCTAATTCACGTGATGGAAGTCCAAATTATGTCTTGGCTCGAGCSGAGGCAGCCACCTCCGGACCTCCTTCTTACGATGACARTGCCACTACAGGCAAGAGCCATTTATAGGCAAATTTCGGAAGCTTACACCGATTCTCTTCCTGTCATTCCAACGTCCATGATWAATAGATACCCTAATCTTAATCCYTCCTCCACTCCTATCTCCCTCCTGGWGTGGAATGTTCAAGGAGRAGGGAGTAGGGKTTTTCWTTCAGCCTTAAAAGAAATTTTACGATTTCATAACCCCACTGTGATTGCTCTTGRCGAGACTCATATGGATGGTGATCATGCTCATTCTCTTGCCACCAAGATTAATTATAGTGGTCATTTGRGTGTGGATGCAGCAGGCTTCTCCYGAGGAATTTGGGTTTACTAGAAACCRYAACTTGTCTCGATTGGGGAGGTTAATCYTAGCTTCCAACATCTTACACTGGAAATCYCTCGTGTTGGAGACAATCCATGGTACTTCTCGGCTATTTATGCTAGCCCTGACCCGATTAAAAGGTCTAATTTGTGGAATTTTCTGCAACATTTTGCATCATCCCACAACCTTCCCATGTTGTAAAGGACGATGATTTCAATGATACTCGCTAATACCGGAAGGTCCCACTGCGAGGACTCCTGACCACCACGGAAGACACATAAGTTCAATAACTAGGCCAGTCCCGGTTGATCCATGCAATTGTTGAAACTTCCCCTTCACTCTTGGATATCTCTCAACACGCCCTTAACACCAAGAGTCTCGAGAACGTCACGAGCATGCAACCGCAATAAATCTGACTCGTCCAATGGACAAAACTCTCCATGATGAGCACTTAGACTTGGGATTCAAAAGGATTCACTAACATGCCCAAATGACCCTCATCTCCACACAGAACAAAAAAGTACCAATACGGAATAAAAGCAACATACAAGAATAACCCCATCCATGATACATCACCCATATGCCGTTTTGTTCCAATTTCTTCTATCTACAAAACCTTCAAATTTCAAAGCTCCCTAGATGCATCACCCACACGCTCACAGCCTCAGAAAAAAAGTGCAACAAAACATTCATGCAAAGAAAAACATTACGATCCCCACAAAAAACTATCTAAGCCATTAATTCCCCTTCCTTCATTGATGTTTCGAAAAGAGACTCCACACCCCTCCAAGAGAATAAAAGAACCACACTACCTTCCAATCACAATGTGTTTAAAGAAACAACAAACAGAGAAACTCCCTAGCTAGATTAACAGAAACGAAAGCAAAGAAGACATTAAGACACCAGATAACAAATCCAAGCCAAGAAAACAACATTGTCTCATGATTATAATAAGCCTAATGTAAAGCTAGGAAGCCAAATTGCCAAACAACAAAGAAACATCGGTGAAATTAGATCCAACATTTACAATTCAGCAGGAAGAACTCATTTGACTTACCAAACAAAGTCACGTAGAGATTGAGTTGTTTGATGGAGATCGAAACACCAAACTTTTTCACATTCCACTGTTGTTAGGAGATGATCAATAATGTTTTTGCAAGAGCGTTTAACCCATGGTGACAGAAAGGATAAACCTCATAACCCCCAAAAGCATGTGCAAAACCATCAATTATATGAAAAATATTTCCCCAAAAATTTAAATCTTACTAGATGATTTTAGCCAATCCCGAGGTGTACATACATCCAAATGCTAATACTCACAACAAAAAATTTCCCCTCTTCCCAGAATCAATGTAGGTAAATGGCTAAAATTAATCAAAGGCCATTCATCCAGAAGCAGGAGATAACATCAGCAACTCATAATTTAAGGGTTCAGTATTAGATAAAAGACATCACAGGCACCACAGACGGCTTTCAGAATACCATTTCTTACAAAAAATATACTATAGGCATATTAAGTCGAAGCCGAAGATGTCATAACACTGTGACCCAAATGTAGATATACTAAAGACATAAGATCATCCTACACCCAACGCTTAAAACCTCCAATAACTCTTTCCTTCCTATTCCAAAACAACATGTAAGAGAAAAAGCCGCAGCCTAGCCACAGCAAATAAACATTACCGCCCAATTATTTCGCTGTCAGTTGCACACCTATGAGTTCTGATAAACTTATCACGACAACAGTGCGTGTTAACAGGCTCAAAAAATTTGCTTTCTCCTTCTCATCTCTCAAAAACTCGTATGTAGCTTGTTCCGGGACAGTCAAATCACAGACCATACCGTTATTTTTCAGGAAAGTTATTTCAACAAATAAGCAAATGCGAAAAAAACAAAAGTCACCACAATCGAAAATTCATGCAACATTAGAGCCCTTAAAGATTCTGCAAAGATAAGCTTTATGAACCCTACCACTTTCGTTGCAGTTGCCTTTATTTTGTTACTACTTGACTTCCACCAATGAAGAGAGTTAACAACAACCACCACTACTATCAAGTGTATCCAATGAACCATTGAATCATGACATGCTCCAGTCAGCCTGAGAGATCGCTGAGAAATGGAGAGAAGAGCCCAAACTACTGCTTCTCCCATATGAACATCGAGAACTAATGTAAGCAAAGGAGTACCCTATAGTAGTCACTCCGTTATCATATTATCATAGAGTTAGTAATCCCAGAGCCGCCCGTCGTGCAAAAAAGAAAATATCCGATAATAGAAGTCAAACAGCAAACCATAACAGAGAAAACCAAATGGGAGAAAAAAACACATGCCAGAGATGCGTACACAAACTTGAAAAACGGACCACTCCGTCCACATCCCAGACATCATACATCAAGAATCCCCGACCACCTCTCTGCCAAAAATGCAGGATATTCCCGATCTAATTCTCAAAGAAGTTTCGAATATTACGAAGAATCGATATCACGAAAAGAAATTATCGGAGATACGGATATTCGAGATCGGAATTTTCACTTATCGGAAATATTATATACGAACAATATCAAAAATTATATCCGATTTTTTTATTAAAAAATAATTTAATATGGGAAAATAAAAGAAAAATAGGTAAAATTATATACATTCGATCCATGATCCGATTGATCCGATTCGAAATTTCGGATATCCGATCCGAAATTTCGGATATCGGATCGGATTCGGATCGGGAAATATTAGTTCGGATATTTCGGGTCGGATATCCGAAAATTTTCGGATCGGATTCGGATCGGTATTTCCCCGATCCGAAAATTTCGGATATCCGGATTTTCGGATCGAATCGGATCGGATAATCCGATTTGAACACCCCTAGTATGGAGCGTCTAAACTTACTCATTGAAGAGGCTATTTTTGAAGGTTCTTAGTCCCCGATCAGAATAAGTAAAAAAGGTCCCCAACTCTCGAATTTATTTTTTGCTGKTGACATAGTCATTTTTGCCGAAGCTTCGGTAAGTCAAGCTCTTGTCATCCGTCAAGTTCTTCAACGTTTCTGTGAGGCCTCTGGTGAAAAAGTTAGCTTCGATAAATTGAGAGTTTTCTTTTCCAAAAATGCCCCCTTGGACCTTAAAGAATCGGTGTCTCAGACTCTAAATATTGCTCCTACTGAGGATTTGGGCTTTTACTTGGGGATGCCCACACTTCATTCCAGAGTGACTAAAGCCACCTTCAACCACCTCGTGGAGAAGGTTGATCGAAGTTTATGTGGGTGGAAGTCCAAGTTTCTATCCTTGGCAGGGAGGGTTACTCTTGCTAAGTCTACCCTTTCTAGCATTGCCGCATTTTCCATGCAGACGGCTCAAATACCTCGAAGCATTAGTGATGACATTGATAGGAAGACTAGGGGTTTCATTTGGGGTGACAATCAAGATAATCGTCGTGTGCACCTAGTTGCTTGGAATATCATGCTTTGACCAAAAGATGCTGGAGGACTAGGCATGCGTTCAATGTGGCAAACCAATGCAGCTTTTTTGGCTAAGTTGGGTTGGAGGACTATCAATGAACCAGATGCACTATGGTCTCGTGTGATCAGGCATAAATATTGCAAGGGGCGAAATGATTTAGAGATGTTCAAATCTCACTTCAATTGCTCGAACCTTTGGCGTGGCTTGGTAGCCAATGCACCTACTCTTCAAAAGGGTGCCCAAACGGCCATTGGGAATGGGTTTAATACCAAGTTTTGGCTCCATAAATGGGTCCTCAATCAGCTTCTCGTTGAAGTTGCAATTAAGGAAGTGCCCCCAACGATGCAGCATGATCTTGTGGCTGATGCATTGGGATGAGCTAACGAGGGCGACTGAGTGCCGTGAATATTTACTCTCAGTTTCTAAAGAGATTCAAATCATGTGCCTTCGAACAGATCGCTTTGATGCAAGAATGGCTCATAATTAGACTGGAACTTTCTAAGCTGGCAGTTTTTTAATCAATATCTGCAATTCGCATCATGCGAGATGTCCCTGACCACGATCCTTTATTGGGGACTATGGTTTGTCGGTCTCCCACCTCAAATGATCAAATTTGTCTTTGGCTCGTGCTGCTAAAAAATCTCTTTGCATGTCTAATCGGGATCTATCGCCATATTTATGAAATTCCACACTGTCGATGTTTGTCGTCTCGAAGAAACGAGTTACACTGCTACGTGATTGCCTGACACCCTCTAAGCTTTGGCATACTTTGTTCTTCCACTCGTCGCATTGTTTTCTTTGGAACTATGATTCGCAGGGTGCATCATTTATACATCTTCCTCATTTTTGTCTTCTCGCACGATTGAAATTGGACTTATTATATGTCTGTGGGCTACTGGTGGGATTGGAAATGGGAGAAACATAGGTTATTCCATCAGTGTTGGCATCCTGAGTTAGATAAGCACAATATTGCGTGATAAAGCTCAAAGAGGTTATATGGCTCTCACGCGCGTGAAGGCATCTTGAAGTTTCGACATCATTAATGCGGAACATCATATGGTTGGTTCTCCGCCCCCCCCCACCGCTACGAGTGGACCACCTTGAATACATGCGAGTCCGCTCAGCGCAACCCGGACTGCTCGGTGCAGTGGCCTTCCCTCCGGGATCACCAAGGAGGTGTTTGTGTTTTTCTTCACCATTGGTATCTGCTCAGCTTTTCATGCGCGAATGATAGGTGGCTATCTTTGAAAGGTCTTGAACAAGCTAAGCAGTGGTGCAAGAGATTAAATTGCTTGAGCAGTGCGTGCACACCTCCACTGTGTATAAGTTCTGCATGGTAGATGTCTCGATTATCAGGCTACTGCGAAATGTGGTTTCGAGGTGCCAAATTTTTGATAATCACAAGATAGCTAGGGTTGGTGGTGTCTGACATTATTCGCATTGTGTAGGTGAGAACGTGCGCGTATTGGCTCGCAACAAGAGTGAGTTGAAGACGAACGGACGATGAAGGCGAGTGGTCCTCATCCTTAGCTAGATAATTGCTGACTGATACTATGGGGTTCCTTCCCTCGCTTTTGTTAGTTAATGTTGTCTCAGTTGTTTTATAGCTTTTGTGTTAGAGAATCTTGTACTCTCATTTACCATAAAATAAGAAGTTTTATAGTAAAGCCAGATAATTAAGCACTAAGTGACATCTAAGCCAATTAGAAACCCAAAGCTGTATATTTATGTGTAACTTTCAGGAATTTATCAAGCTCTCTTAGTCAAAAAACTTTTCACAAACTCCACTATTGTGGTACTGTGATTACGAATAATTGCTAAACAACACCAAGATAGGATGCTAATATTGAATAGTATGTGCGCATGTTCGAGGGCTACAATTGAAAAGGGGATGATGGGAAGTGTTATTACCCATTGGCCATTGCTATAGAGTATGAGGTTAATCAGGCTGCGGACATCTTGCAGAACAAAGGAGTGTTATCCAGCGCTGCTGTGTATGAAGTGTGTCCATGAGTACACGCAACGTCTTGCAGTGCCAAGGCTGTTGGCCTTCCAAAGATTCATGTTGTGTATTTTTTAGTTTTAGTTTTATTTTTTTGAGGTTGTTAGTTCTTTTGAGTAAAAAAAAACAAGTTTCTTACGTTTTGGCTCCTATGTTTTCACTAGGTTTAAATGTACTTTTATATACTTCATATTTTGTGTTAAAAATTAACGAACATTCTTTCTAAAGTTCAACGAGGAAGTAGGTTGATATTTCTAACATTGAAAACTTGTGCACTTTTATAACATTCTGTACTCACACTTTTTCCAAATCTTTAATGTGGCATAGAAATATGAAAATTCAACACCATTAAAATGGAAAAGAACGAAGAAAGGTTCTAATTGATATCTTTGATTCTTAATTAAATGAAAAATTCACGTGCAAAAAAACATAGGAAGTAGATGGATACTAAAGTATCATGTGTCTTTGAGTGAAGTTTTGATTGGTGCGAAGAGAGAATAACATGAGATTGGTTTGTTATATATATCTCTCTCTGTTCTAAAACTTGACCAGTTGTACCATTTTATTCTTTTTGACCTTTTCATTTAGATAAATCATCTAAATTATCTCCATCTACAAGAAAAACTTGTTAATTGAGTCTTGTTTGATTCGTCTCATAATACTTTATTAATATTCAAACATCAGATGAATTCCTAACAATGAAATTAAAATATATATTGAAAAAGAAATCTGTGGCAACGTGCAAATCCTAATGGGACAACATTGAGAAGGAGGGAGTACAAAATAAAAATTCCAAATCTTCAATTAATTAATTCATATTAAACTTGATATGAATACCTCTTGTTATGATCATACATAAGAAAATGAAACTATTCATTAGATGAGATCTTAAATTCATCATATGTATAAAAGTATAAGTCAGTAGGGTTTTGTTAGAACCGTTTGATGAATGAGTTTATTAAACCTTTTTTATATTTTACTAATGCATATAAGATATTGACATATATAAATAGTCAATTGACATACGTGTAAAGTAGAATGACTGAATATTGGAGAGAGAGAAGAAGTAGCACACAAATTTTTAATTTAACACACTTAAGATCAAGTTTTGTTGTGCTTATATTTCATTATCTAATAATATATTTGAATAATGATGAACAAACATAGTAAAAACAACCATGAAACAAAATAATTGATTTTTAAAAACCTAAAAAATAATTTTGAAAAAAGGTATAACTATTTTTTCAAATTAACGCATTCCAGTTAATAGACGAATAATTAATTAAGAATTGAAGATTAGGCTGGGAAAAATTCTAGTAGAATATTGAAGTAAGTTTATTTAAGTTTTTTGACGAGAAGAATAAGGGATTGCATTTATAGTGAATATCAAAAGACTAACAATCAATGGAAGAAAAACAAAATTCCAACAAGAATACAAAACACCTTAAAAACTAGTTACGTCGCAGATTCGATTTAAAATAGCCTTAATAAAAATCTTCATCCGAAGTAATATAATCTGTAAGTTCGCTCCGATTCGGCATAACATCCGCTAATGTATAGTTGTTTGGGTGAACATACTTTTGTAATTTTGTGAATTATTCTTGAGATGGTGAAATCCTTGTTATACCATACATATTGTTTCACATCCCTTTGTATCTAGCTTAGTATGTAGATTATAGGTTAAGCCTTGCTCTAACTACTTTTGTCTTATTCATAACAAACTTGTTTCCCCTTATTAAGGTTGTAAACTATTTATACTGATCTTCCTTCATTTGATCAGTTTGATGATTTTGATAATGAGAATTATGCTCTCATCGTTCTCTCTCTAATTCTCTCTTATCATGGTATCAGAGCTCAAGGTTTCACTCTGATTTTCTTCCGCTTTCTTCTTCTTCTTCTTCTTCTTCTTCTTCTTCTTCTTCTTTCTTACACTCTGTTTTTGCGTGTTCTTCGATTTTGTTTTTGTGTTCGATTTCCTTTGTTTCTTCGTTGAATTCTTGCTTCAATCTTGCATTTCTTTTGCATTATGTCTCAAAATGATGATCAAACACCTCCAGTTACTCCAAATCGTGATGATTCAAGCACAAATCATCAACAAAATCATAACATTGCTTCGCAATATCGTGATCCTTARTTCTTGTCCAATGCTGATAATGCGGTTACTTCGATTGTTTCTATAGTTTTTACTGGTAAGAACTACATCAATTGGAACAGAGCAATGCGAATGGCCTTGGTTTCTCGCAATAAGTTTTGCTTTGTCAATGGATCGCTTCCTCGTCCTGTTTCGACTTCTTCCAGCTATCACAAGTGGCTTCGTGTTGATTATGCTGTGGTGACCTAGATTTTGAGTTCAATGGACAAGAATATTGGTGAGAGTTTGATTTTTGTTGATACTTCTTCTCAATTGTGGAATGAAATCAAAGAGAGGTATGGCCAATCCACTGTTCCTCAATTATTTGATTTGCATAGGCAATTGTTCTTTACTGAACAGAATAATCTCTCTATTACTGAGTATTACTGCAAGAAGAAACGAATGTGGGATGAGGTATACTCAATTGAAGGATTTCCTGAATGTTCATGTGGTGTTATGCTCGAGTGTTCTTGTGGAATCTTGCAGAAATTTGTGGAAGCTGATAATAAGATGAAGCTTAATACTCAGTTACTTTACACGTAAATAATCTTATGACTCAAATTAAGACTATATTCTGTCATCTAATCCTATTTCCTAACATCAACAACACACAAATTTCATTTTCCAACCAAGCAATAGAGCCCTCTAGATACAATTCCTGCAATCAGAATTCTATCAATGATATAATGCAACTTGCTGTATTCTACTGCTGTAAGAAACCCAACTTTCAAAAAGAAACCTACAGTTGATTCTCGAGTAAATGTAGACGCATGCAAGCAAATGCACCCTAATAATTATCCCAATCCACCTTGATCGTTCCCAGCCCACATTTGGTTTCCTGGTGATTGATACAACAAAAAAAGGCAAAGCTCCTCCAACGTGCTGCTTAATTTCATTCCAAATTTCCCTGAGCATCTGGGCAAATGACCTTTGTGCCTTCATCTTCTCCTACAACTTCTCGCTTCTTCATCTTCTCTCCCCCTGTATTTGACCTCTAATACCTACTTCAAATGCTGCTGCAAGGAAATGATATGAAACATGTCTCAAAATACTTCTTTTGATCCTCTTTCAACTCTATTCAGCTGTGAATTTTGCAGTATGAATATAGCTCTCATGCTGCTGATTCTTGCCTGTCTTTTCTCTGCTTCTTGGATATAAGACACTGGTGCTTCTGACATATGTTTATAATTACCTTTTTTCTCTTTATTCTTCCTCAAACTATTCCTGTTGTTTTACCTCATGCACTTCAAATCTGTTTCTCATGCTGGATCTATTTTTCTTTCTGAATCCATGTTATTGACAAATCGCTTTACATTCCTTCTTTTAAACATAATTTGCTTCTGTAGCAAATTATACTCATCATAATCTTCATGCTACTTTTTACAGGCATATGCTTGTTTCAGACCATTCAACCAAAGGCATAAGCCTATGGAACAAAACATGCTGGTTTATTACATTCTCTCTTCCACAGTTCTACTTTTCAAATAAAACTCTTGTAACCTTTTGTTTCTTTAACACTTATGTTACTTATGTAAACACTAATTTCTTCATCCTATTTATGTTTATTCTGCTAGTTAGACATATCTCTGTATACTTAAACATTCTCTACTTACTTTCTGATAATAAATTGATGATTTCATGTGAAGCATTTTTGTAAACATCACAAACTTCCTTTTATTTACTCCAATCTCATGCTTCTAACCTTTTGATCTGTTCACATTGATCTTTGGGTCCATATCAGAAAACCTAGTATGGTCAGGTGCTACTTATCTTGACAATTTTGGATTATAATCAACTAGACACTACGTGACCATTTGCTTCAATACTAAGTCACAAAGTTTTTCTATTAATTGCTGCATTTCTTGCTTAGCAAAAATCCATTCCACTACTTCCATTAAGACTGTTAGAAGTGATAATGGCACTGAGATTTTTCAAGAAGCTTGTAGTACTCTTTTTGCTCAAAATGGCATTGTACATCAAAGAAGCATGCCTGGAGTCCCTCAACAGAATGGGAGGGTTGAAAGGAAACACAAACATCTCCTTGAGACTGCTAGGGCAATCAGATTTCATGCTTCCTTACCTATTAAGTTTTGGGGTGATTGTCTACTTTCTGCTACACATTTGATAAATTTGATGCCCTCCTCAGTTCGGCATTGGAAAACACCCTATGAATTGCTTATGGGTAAAGTTCCTGATTATTTTCATATCAGGGTCATTGGTTCTCTTTGTTATCCTGTTGTCAAGAGTGGTGACAAGTTTGCTCCTAGGGCTAAAAAATGCATTTTATTGGGTTATCCTTATGCACAAAAAGGTTACAAGTTGTATAATCTTGAAGATCACAAAGTCATTTTTAGCAGGGATGTTTTGTTCAAAGAGAACATTTTTCCATATAAGCTTTCTGATACTTCTTCCTATGATTCTGCAAATTCTGAATCTCATGATTTGTCTCTTTTACAACTTTCTCTTCTTGATTCTCCTACTTCCTCAAATATTCCTCCTTTCCCTTCTCCTACTTCTCATTCTACTTCTAATTTTCCTGATTCTTCTCCTTCTCATAATACTTCTCCTCAAGTTTCTTCTGATACTTCTCACATTTCCCCTCCTTCTTCTTCTCCCAGTGTTGTTCCTAATTCTTCTTCCAGTAATGATTCTTCTCACATTATTGCTCCACCAAGAAAGTCTTCTAGACAGGTCAAGTTACCATCCAAACTTGATGATTATGTGGTTTCTCACACCAATTTGAAACCTATGACCACTCCTCATGATACTACTTCTACCTCTTTTTCAGTCTATACTGATCCTTCTCTAGCTTTCTTATCTTCCACAGAACTTAACTCTCTTTCTACAATGCTTTCTTGCCATGAACCTTCCAATTATTCTCAAGCCAAGGATGATCCTAGATGGGTTGTTGCTATGGAAAAGGAATTAYAAGCACTTGAYCAGAATCAAACTTGGGAACTTACTTCTCTTCCWGCTGACAAATCTGCTATAGGATGCAAATGGGTTTACAAAGTGAAATTTAGACCTGATGGATCTGTTGAGAGATGTAAAGCTAGATTAGTGGCTAGAGGAGATAAGCAYGTTAAAGGCAAGGATTTTAAAGCAACTTTTAGTCRTGTTGCTAAGTTTACTACTGTCAGAACTTTGGTGGCACTTGCAGCTYCATATAATTGGGAATTGGAGCAAGTTGACATTAATAATGCCTTCCTTCATGGCTACATTGATGAAGACATTTACATGCAACCTCCTCAGGGGTATTCCAAAGCTTTACCTGGTCAAGTATGCAAGTTTAAAAGATCCCTTTATGGCTTAAAACAAGCATCCAGGCAGTGGAATCTTGAACTTCAGAAGTTTCTAATTTCTCAACTTGGTTTTACACAATCCAAGCATGATTACTCTATGTTCACAAAGAAAATTGGTTCTGATTTTGTTGTTGTGGTGGCATATGTGGATGATCTGCTTCTTGCTGGTTCTAATAAGACTGTCTTAACAGAACTTAAACAAGCTTTGCATCAAGCTTTTACTATTAAAGACCTTGGTTCTCTCAAATTTTTTCTTGGCATAGAAGTACAAAGGTCCTCTCAAGGCATTTTGTTCAATCAAAGGAAATATATCCTTGATCTTTTAAAGGATACTCATATGGAAAATTCAAAGGTTGCTCCTTTTCCTCTGCCTAAAGGACTCAAATTAAGRACTATTGAAGGKCAAGAACTTGCTMATCCTGAAGTAWATAGAAGGCTGGTTGGCAAGCTTCTCTATTTGAACATGACTAGGCCTGATATATCCTATGCTGTACAACAGCTTAGCCAATTTCTCAGTCAACCTAGGGCTCCTCATTTCTCTGCAGCATTACATGTTCTCAAATATCTTAAAGGAACTCTTAATGCTGGTTTGTTTTACAGTTCTTCTCCTTCAATGAAGCTCACTGCATATAGTGATGCAGACTGGGGAACTACTTGTGCCTATTCAGGAAAGTCCTTAACTGGTTATTGCATCTTCCTAGGAAATTCCTTGATATCTTGGAAGACTAAAAAATAGAAAGTCACATCTAAAAGTTCTACTGAGGCTGAGTATAGGAGCATGAGTCAAACTACAAGTGAGCTAGTATGGATAGATGGATTATTGTCTGATTTGGATACCATCATTCCAAGGCCTATTCAATTGTTCTGTGACAATAAGTCTGCCAAATACATTGRTGAGAATCAAGTTTTCATGGAAAGAACTAAACATTTGAAGCTAGACTGCCATTACATTAGGGATCATGTGGATGAAGATTTTGTTTCCTTAARACATGTGAATTCTTCTCTGCAGCTTGCTGATATTATGACAAAACCCTTGGGGGCAGAGCAACATGGTTTCCTCTGCAGTAAGATTGGTCTTATTCTTGATAGACCATGTTCATCTTAAGGGGGGAGTGTTATACCATACATATTGTTTCACATCCCTTTGTATCTAGCTTAGTATGTAGCTTATAGGTTAAGCCTTGCTCTAACTACTTTTGTCTTATTCATAACAAACTTGATTCCCCTTATTAGGGTTGTAAACTATTTATACTGATCTTCCTTCATTTGATCAGTTTGATGATTTTGATAATGAGAATTATGCTCTCATCTTTCTCTATCTAATTCTCTTTTATCAATCCTAAATCTTCATTATTTAGGAAACCCTAGATAATCCAAAGTCTCACAAAAAGAGATATAAAAAACCAAAAATAATTGGTAAAGTTGAATGCCAAAAATGTTGTTTGAGTTAAATATTAATGCCATCACGAATATAAGTTGGTGTTTTMGGGATTGCCATTTGGTTTGCGGGGTCTGAAAGAAATAATAAGTTTTCAATTAAGCTTGCCCACTTCAACCCTAATTACACTTTTAATAAACTTATTAATGAATATCATGCCTCTTTTGGTACACTAGAGGGAGATGTTCATGAGCAGGGGCAGAATGATGATATTAGGCCTGTGAGATATTCATACAATAATCAATCTACACAAAATGCTAAATAGAATCCAACATTGTTATGTGAAATATAATATAAATTTCATTTGTCGTGCATGAAACAAGTGTCATGATTCCACATGAAATACATGCATTAAATTCATACAAGTTTTATCAATGCTATGCAAATATTTTGTTCAATTTGTATGAAGCAGATGCCAATATTTTGTTCAATATACATGAAATAGTAGCCAAGATTTTGTGCAATATGCATGAAATAGATATGAGTAATTCAATGTATTTATATGAAATTTGTATACTTCATCCGTAAATATTTAATAGAAACATTGGGTGTGGCACAGACTCCTAATATGTTTATGAATAGTAGTGTTTGGTGTGTTTACACTCTTGTCATTATGTGTAGGAAGAGAGAGAAAATAGGATTTTATTATTGTTTGAGTGCGTGCACATGAGTCTTGAAATAGAAATAAAGTGAATGTATGTTGTTATTAAAATGTTATTGTCATTTTTAGCAAATGTTGCTATTAAACCGTTACGAAGGAAGTATATATATTTTGGTCGATTTTAAGGAAACAAACTAAATGTAGGTAGTATTATTTAGGAGTGACACGACTCTCCCTGTGTGCTCCAATGGCCACCATCATTGGATTTAATCAAGTTCCACTCTTCTAGAAGAAGAAGCCGATGGTTCCAAATTCTACGAGAGTGAATGGTTGTGAATGGGTTACCAGGCATGAATGATCTCGCTTTCTCATACTTTGACTTTTCTAATCTGAACTAACGTTGCCAATGAAAACGGGTGCTGGTACCCAGAGCAAGTCGTATGGGAGAATTTGTTCGAGACTGGGTATATATCATTCCAATATATGAAGCTCTTCATTGATATCCACATGGTGACGATAAGCAGAAGCAGCACGCATAATGCCTTCCAATCCCTAAGATGGCCCGTGCATATATTATTAATTATAAATTAATAATTGTCCACATATATATATATGAGAGAGAGAATAACTTTATCAATGTCGTTACTCTTCACTCCAAAATGTATCTTATTCAATATATTGTATCTTGAATTGATATTTCTTACAAAAACATATTGTTGAACCCTAGTTTGGATCAATGAATAACAAACAAGAAGGCCAGTAATTCTGTTGTGTATTTGATGTTGTATTTAGTGTTGTTGCTTTACAGGTTCAAAGTTTTAGAGTATGAAAGGAGTGATGAATATTCAAAGGAGTGGAAAGAAATGCTTATGTGACTTTGGAGCATATTGGAAGAGTTCTAAGGACAAAAACTCAACCTAAAAAAGAACGACTCGACATGAACTGAGGATATCAAAGACAAAGAACGTAGGGTTGTATAATAAGTCTAGAATATTTATATTATCTAGGCTTGTTATAAAATTAAGTTTGATATAAAAGATTTTGCATAAATAAAATTAAGGAATTTTCTATTCTTTATATTAAATGTATTAATTTGTAAGAATTGTTTTATATACGTTAAATATATATTTTATAAAGAATAAAGCGATTTTATGGTTTAAAATACCTTTTGAAATTAATCTGCGAAAAAATCTATCGGTTTATAAGTGGAAAATAGTGGAAACGTGGGTTGAAGTTTTAATTATTGTTGGGAAGCAAGCAAGAAAACATTTGGGGGAGAAAATAAGGAAGTAGTTTAAAAATTGTTTTAGTACTGACTTTTTGTGAAAATGGGGTGAAGGATTGCAGCCAAGTTCCACCTAACATTTTTCCTGGATTTTAGGAGATCATGAGTTAGCGGATTTACTGCTATGATTTCACGTACAAGTGCTTTGCTTTATAATCAATTTCAACATTACAAACACACTCGAGCAATTCATATTCTGAGTCATTTAACCTTGTATAGTGCCAAATATTTTAGAGTTTTTCAATCGAATTGTAAGTGTTTCAAGTTAGTGGTATGTTACTTGAGAGGGCTTTGGGTTGTGAGAAATCCAAAGAGAAGTGCGAGTGAGACTTGCAAGAGTGAGTACTCGGATTAATTAGTTCGGTTGTTAGAGAGGCTTTTCAGTTTTGAATAGATCAAGTTTGAAATTAAAGAGATCCTAGATTTGTATTAATGTGGATCTAATAAATCTGAGAGAAAAATCCTACAGGGTAATGTCACAGTTTTATCTTTTGGGTGTGTCAAGGAGAGTTTGTGTTGTTTGTTAATTCTTACTCCAAGGTTTTATTATTATTAATTTTATTATTATTATTATTATTATTATTAATATTTATTATTATTATTATTATTATTATTATTATTTATTATTATTATTATTATTATTTATTATTATTATTATATTATTATTATTATTATTATTATTAAATTATATATTTATTATTATTATTATATTATTATTATTATTATTATAATTAATTAATTATTATTATTTTTAATTATCAACAATAGTTTTAATTTCGCAAAAACGCTCAAGCTCAAATTTCTTGAGATACAATTCTCCCCTCCCTCTTGTATCGTTTAGAAATCTAACAATATCGATAAAAACTATAATAACGATAATAAAAGCAAGAATAATGAAACAAGAATAGCTGATGGAGGATTCATATTATACTACATACCCTCGTCTTGGTGAAACCATCATATAACAGGGGCGTATTGTCTTTGGCTGGGAAAAGCTATATAGTATCTCCATGTTTCCATTCTATCTTCTCCTTCCAAAGTTCCACTTGTTGAATCCTTTAATGGCTTCAATGCTGAAATAATATGATTTGAAATAATTACAACTCTCAGACATATAATAAATCATGACACAATAAGATAGATTCAACAAATTATAGATTGTTCGCACACCTACTACTTCATATAATTTTAAACGACGTTGTCTCCAGACAATTCTGAAAATTCATGCACCTTTGACACCACGAGATGAGGAAGATGGGTCGGAACCTGAATAATCAATAAAAACACTAATTACTCCTTGCTTTATTCATTCAGTATATACTCTTCTCTTTTATTAGTGTCTTTTACTAAAAACTATAACCATGCAAAACAACTTAAGCTTAATAATTTCTAATAAATGTTTTAATGGTAATTGGCTTTTTTCAAGAAGAATAAAAGATTAATCTTGATCTAATACGAATATATATACATATATTATAATTAAGTATCTTAAAAAATATTTTTTAGATATATCTAACTTCCTTTGTAGCATGTATAGTATCTTTAGTATCCAGTAGGGGGTAATATAATATTCATTGAATAATTTCTTTAGTTAGATCGTTTTACATTAATGTATTGATTTTCTAAATTGTTTTATAATTTTGCTACATTATGATTTTTTGAATAATATTTAGTCCATAATTATTTAATTATGGATGAATGAAGAATTGGTTTAAAGTGTTGATAGAAGAGATAAGTAAAAAAAATAAGAATTTTAAAACACATCAAATGGTTAGAATGTAAAAAAAAAAAACATAAATAATAAAAAAAGAAAAGGATAAAGAGCATACTAACGGATGAAATTAAGAAGAAAAAAAAAGAGCATAAAACCCCTCAAATAAAAAAAATTAATTATATTCAAAATATTCGTTATTTATTGGGATATCCAAATATTGTAAAAGATGCTTAAAATATAAGCAAAATATTATACATATTCCATCAAAGGTTTAATTTTTTGTGTGCCTAAAAATCAGTTACTACTTATTAAGGATGATTAAAAATTAGAATCTTTGCTTGGTTATAGCTAC
>SNQN01005033.1:43810-47375 GCA_008642245.1 Bassia scoparia | reverse complement strand
TTCATAAAAGTAGTTCGTATAATTCGTAAAAGTAGTTCTTATAATTCGTAAAAGTAGTTCTTATAATTCAGAAAAGTAATTATAATATTTCATAAAAGTAGTTCATATATTTCATAAAAGTAGTTCATATAATTCAAAAAAGTAGTTCATATAATTCAGAAAAGTAATTGTAACATTTCAGAAAAATAATTCATATACTATAGTTAGCTTATATTTATATTGTTTTGTTGTATTTACTCACTATTTTTTTACAAATCATTTATGTTTTGAAAAAGTAGTCACATGATAGGTAAAAAGTAATCACAATGTATACAAAAAGTAATCAGAATAATTGATTTTTTTTATTTCAAAATTGTTCCCTGTTTTTAAGAAGACGTTTATTATGTCTTCTTCATCGTTTTGATCATCTTCATCGTTTGCAATATTGTCTTCATTTTTAAAATTTTCGTAATTTGTGAGTTGCAAATGTTGCATTGAATCTTCAATGTTTTCGACTTCCATTGGTTTGTTTGAAGAATTTGATGAATCTTCTCTTTCATTTGATTGTTTTTTTTTTGTTTTCATTTTTTTTTAAATTTTCACCGTAGATATTGCTAAAGAGAAAGGTTGGACAGATTGCAGATTGCGGAAGATTGAGGAAGGAGAGAGATGGAGAAGACTGTAGAAGGAGAGAGAAGTAGCAAATTTTTTTTTTGTGGATTAGTGTTAGGTTTTGATGTGGCCTCTTTTGTGGCCTTTTATAGTTGTACTTTTTAGTTTATTAATGTTGTACAGACTAACGGAGTCCGTTATGTAATATTGACAGCCACACAAAATTTAAGGTGTAGCTGGTTGCACAGAAAACGAGCTGTATTACAAATTAGAGAGCAAAACAAATGAATTATAAAAAGCAAAAAAGCGGATAGGAGACTAATGGAGAGCGTGACAACAATTAAAACATGTAATAAGGAAATATACACAATGAACACATAAATTACCATAAACTTACAACAAAAGAATCGAAAAATTGATAAGGTGTGAAGAAAAAATACAGCAAAACACAAAAAATGGAAATTTCTAAACAATCTCGAATATTGTTTTAATAAAACAATCCAGTGGCATTGTTATATGGTACTCCGTAATTAAGTGCAACCCGAGGGTTATTTAAGAAGCATATATATACTTTGACCTTAAAAGTTGCACTTAATTACAGAGTGTCATATAACAATGTCACTGGATTGTTTTATTAAAACAATCTCCATGATTGTTTAGAAATTCCCCCACAAAAAATGTGGTAAAAAGGAAACAAAAAGGAAAAATGGAATTGAAAAATCCCACCTTTTGGTGGTCTTATAATAATAGTCCCACCTTCAACAAATCACTGGTAAATCCAACCTTTTACATCCATATTCTTCTATTAGGTCTTTTTACCTATGACCTGATTAACAGGTCACTTTGACCCCCTTTTTTTCCTTTTGACTCTTTCTGTCTCCTCCCATTTTACACCCAAACAACCATCTCCTTTTCTCTCTCCTCCCAAACCACTAATCAAGCCACCACCAAGTCAACACCGCACCCCTTACGAACCACCACTCAGACGATGACCAAGCTAAGCCACAACACCACCGTAGCACCACCATTTCCATCGCACTGTACATCGCCAACCAATTCCATCTCCGTTTCTCCAATTTCGTGCATTTCCAATCAAACAAATTAATTTGGAGCAAAATCTAGGATTGGCATTGGTGTTGCGGCTGTTGGTCGAAGGAAAGGTTGCGAGAGGCTACGATTGGGAGGCTATAAGTGAGGTTGGTGCAAGTGAGTATGGTGCGAGGGGTTGTGTGACTGAGTCTGGTGCGAGCGAGGGGTTGCGAGGGGGATGCTAGTTAGTGTGGTTCGAGTGAGGGGGTTGCGAGTGGTGGTTAGGTGTTAGGTGTTAGGTGGGTTGACTTACTGATTGAGTGGTTTGGTGTGTCGTGGTGGTGGTTGTCGTTTAGGGGTTTTGGGTCGGTTAGGTGTTAGATGGGTTCTGGGTTGGTGGGTGGTGGTGGTTTAGGGGATATGGTCGTGGGTTGGTGTGTGGGTTAGTGTTTAGGGGTTGGTAGGTTGAAAGTACGGTGGTGGTGGGTGGGTTAGTGTTTAGGGGTTGGTAGGTTGAAAGTACGGTGGTGGTGGCTGGGTTGGGTTGGGTTGGACGGGGTAGATAGGGTAGCAGTGGTGGTGTTGTGTTTGGGGCGGGGTGGGTCGTGGGTTCACAGTGAGGGGCGGGGTGGGTCGTGGGTTCTAGGTGAGGGGTGGCCGTGGGTTGTTGGGTTAGCTGTTAGGTTGGCTGGGTAGGTTGTGTTAGTAATTTAGTTGGGCTAAGGTGGTGCTAGTGGTGGTTTTACCTGAAAAACCGGTTACCAATTTCATTAGCAGGTAAAGACCCATTTTAGAAAGATGAGGAGTAAATATTGAATTTTCACAAAAATTAGTTATGCTGGGATTAATAATAAAAGACCCACTAAAGATGAGATTTTTAGATTCCATTTTTCCTATGGTGGAAAAGTAAAAAAAAGTGTTGACCCAAATCAACAAAGGATAACACTGGGGCCTACCATAGCAAGGCTTATCAATAAAAGAAAAAACCAGAGGTATGAACAGTGCAAGAAATAGAGAGATAATGGAAGAGGAGCTTGCTAAATACATCAAAATAAGACATGAGAAAGTCATGAACCAAGCACAATAAAGAGACGGAAAAATATCAACAAATATAAGAGGATGAAGGAGATGACAGAACATATAGAAGTCCAAAATCAAAGACCGATTGAATTTAATTAATCAAAACCCCAAAAAGTAACCAATATCCCAAAATTCCAGATGTGAAAGAGCTGGAAGCAGGGGAGGAAGCACAAATATAGGAACGAAGACTAAGGTAAAACAAGTCAGGAGTAAAGCATATTTCTGAATCATATTTCTGAAGACTAAGGTAAGACTAAGAGTAACAGTAAACATATTTAAGAAATAACAGAAGTTAAGGTTGTGGGAGACACTATACAACAGCAGTAAAACAAGTCAGGCTGAGTGAGCCTAACAACAATTAAAAAGAGAACCATTTGACATATTTCTGAATTAACAAAAGTTTGACCGTGTTTAAAAAAAGAAAAAAACAGTTATGTGGTGGTAAGGGTTGAAGAAAGTGGAGGTTAGGTAGTTAATGGAGAAGAAGAAGTATATGTGGGAGGGCCGAGAGCAGCATCGAAAAAGAGGAGAAATGGGAACCAGAGATGAAGATGAAAATCGCCAAATCCCTATCCAAAACATGATAATAAGCCATCCAAAGTGGGGAAATAGGGTACCAAAAACAAAGCTCCAATTTAGGATGAAGATGAAATAGGTAAATTGAACTTTTATAAACTTGAAATCGTGAGAATAATATGAAGACAGATTAGTATGAAGATGAGAAGCATCACAAGGATAAGGTGTTGATAGCAGTATGATAACCTTGAAGAAGACAAATGTGGGCTCAATTCCCATGGCAAGTTTGCTTTCTCTCTTTGGCCAATAGAGCGTTCTACAGGACTTTCTCTCTCTAGAGAGAAGAATC
>SNQN01005033.1:28810-41310 GCA_008642245.1 Bassia scoparia | reverse complement strand
AACGGTTGTATTTTAACCGTTGCCTTAGATGAGAAATCTAATTTGCAGCAAGCCCTCAACATAATATGCATCATCAATAGCTTGGGAAAGAGACTTACCAACCTTACCTAGGCCAACAATAGTACCCTTACTGTTGTCTCCAAATGTGACTCTTCCCCCATCATAGGCTGCAAGTGAGAGAAACTGTTCTTTATGTCCTGACATGTGTCTTGAGCAGCCACTGTCCAAATACCAGTAGGTATCTCCTCTCACTTTAGCCTGCAAAAGCAAATCAAACGTTATGTTTGGGAACCCAATCAGAATTAGGTCCCAATTCATCACCACTGGTCTGCTTCCTGTCCTTCCTGACCCAGACCATCTTAACATGCTTAATGTTCTTGCTTTTGCTTCTCCTCTTATGAATACATTCATCAATTTTGTGTCCACCCTTACCACAGAAATTGCACACATGCATATCTTTGGCAGACACATACTTACCTTTCTTGTATTCCTTAACCCATGTAGTGTCTCTGGGTGACCACTTGGAACTATTTCTCCTAGCAGTATACCCTAGACCAGTACGACTACTGTTTCCCTGAATAGACACTATATGATCTAGATTGCTACGGGCAGTCAGTAGTTTGTCAACATGATTTTGACTCTTTTCAAGCTCTTTGTCTCTGGTTTCAAGCATTTTCAATAAAAGCACATTCCGTTCATCCATAGATTTAAAATCAATTCTCAATTTTTCAAAATCCATTTTAAGACTTGAAACCACAGACTCATTAGTCACATTGACAGAACTGTCCTGCTTACCCTTTTTCAACTCATGAATTTCACAAACTAGATCACATATTTGTCCTTCATACTCATCAATCATTTGACTAACTTCTGGATCAGGATGAGCAGGGGGAACAGTAAGAAGTGCAGTTTTGGTCATGACAAATTCACTATGCAATTCTTGAACATAATGCAATAGGTCAGGTTTGCTAAGATTCTTTGCCCTTTCCTTGGCTGCAGTAAAGTTGATTGAATCCTCTGTATTTTGACTTAAAACAACCAGAGGACAAGTTAAACCACCACCTTCATCATCGGAAAAATCATTTTGATGAAGTTGTGACTTAACTGTTTCCAATTCAACTTTACACTGGTTTAGTGCTACTTCTAACTCAACTTTTTCATCTTTTAATTGCATACAAACATCCTGTAAGTGATCACAACTAGCACTAGCAATTTCATATTCTTCTGTTTTCTTCTTAAGGTTCTTTTTACCCTCTTTATAAGCAGTACTTAAAGCCAAGATTTCATCAAGCACAGTTTCCAAACATTCAAGCATATTATCTCTATCATAACTATACATATCTTCACGAATTTTAGAGATAGCTACCTGTTGTGAACTGGGTTCTCCTGTTTTGGCCATGAGACATTTGTTCTGACTACTGTTCTCCTGAATTGGTTTGGGAACCTATTCAAGGAAAGCAGTCATATATACTTTGTCTTTTGATGAGTCTTCCTCCTTGTTTGAATCAGACTTTGAGTTGCCCCACACAGAAGCAACCATGGCTCTTTTAAACGCTTGTTTCTCGTTCTTCATGCTTTGCCTATCCTTCCACTTGGGACAGTTTTTGATGAGATGTCCAACTTCTCCACACTTGAAATAACCTGCATTAGAAGAGTTAGTCTTACTGGAATTCTTACCCTTCATGAATTTTCTCTGGTTTCTGAAGTGCTTCTCGAAGCGTTTGGTCATCATGGCAATATCATCTTCTTCATCTTCATCAACTTTTCCCTTCAATGCAATGCCCTTTACTGGTTCCCTGTCTGTTTTGGCATCAACCAACATCTCATGTGTCATAAGGGAACTGATCAACTGTTCTAGTGTGAGAACAGTTAGATCTTTTGCCTCATACACTGCAGTCACCTTTGCTGTCCAAGCACCTGTAAGGCTTCTAGCATCTTCCTTACTAGGTCCTCGTCAATAAAATTCTTACCAAGTGATTTTAGATCATTTACTATAGTCATGAAGCGTCCAAAGCAATCATTTATATTCTCGTTTTTGTTCATATTAAAAGCTTCATATTTTGACATAAGTAAATCAATCTTAGAACGTTTTACCTCGCTGGTACCCTCATATGCAAGTTCTAGGGTATCCCAAATCTCCTTGGCTGATTGACATGTTGAGATCCTGTTGGTCTCGTTCTCTGTAATGGTTTGCTGTAGGATGGACATGGCTTTAACATTCTTCTCCAGTGTCTTGTAGTCTATGCTTATGTATTCGCTTTCTTTCTTCACATGAACCACATCCGATGAATCAATCTGCTTGACCATCGCTGGACCATTTTTCACAATCATCCAACATTCATAGTCAATGCCAATGATGATGTTCTGCATTCTGTTCTTCCACCAGGCATAATTCTTTCCATTGAACTTGAGAGTTTTGCTGTCGTATCCAATTGTTTTCATCTCCTAAGTACTCATGGTCAACTTCTCTAGGTGTTAACCGTACAAGAAGCTTAGGCTTTGATACCAATTAAAGGTTTCCCGAAGGTACTCAAGAGGGGGGGGGGTGAATTGAGTGCCTATTAAAATTTTGATTGTGTACTGTTTTAGTAGAGTAGACCAGTTAGACTGATCTCGCAGCGGAATAAGTGTTAAACAGTACGTAGAACGATATCGGGCAATAATAATAAAGACACACAAATTTAACGAGGTTCACCCAACTCTGGGCTACGTCCTCCTACCTAGTTACTTTTATTAAATCCACTCCTAAATAACAAAGCAACTCTCACTCACAATGTACGTGAACTCACACATACAATTGTCACCCCACACTCAACCCAAGTGTGCTAGATCGCACTTGAACTCACAATTGCTACCCAATCACCAACCCCTTTGTTGGTGATTCAACACAATGCAAATCTCTCAATTTACTCACTCACTGAGTTTATAAAAGTATATGAACGCTCAACTTCTTTGTGCACTCGTGTGTATGAATTGTACTTGCTTGATCTAGGCTTAAGACTTTGCTCATTCTTTCTTTCTCTCAAAGATACACCTTTTAAGAACGTGGAGAGAAGTGTTAATTTGTGAGTCTATATGCATGGATATTTATAGCCAAAGGCCTAGCAATTACTAGTAATGCAACCCTAAAATATAGGAGATAAATAAAGATATATCTACTCCTTATATTTTAGGAAAGTCCCATTAGATATTATTCCATACTTAGATGATATAATATCTTATGTTACTTTAATTGCATCTCAAGTAATTACCATACATCCAAACATATATTCTCACCAGATCATCTTTGAAGTTTCCATAAAACCGTTTTTAAGAAAAACTTTCCAAAAATCTTTTCTTGCTCGACAAGATGATCCGCGTTGTGAGAACAGTACAACTGTTCTCCCAACTGGTAGGGTCAAAGTCAACCAACCAACTGGTTTAGTTGCCTTCAACTCTAAGAGAGAAAGTTCGAAGCCCAATGCCATCAACCAATAATACAAGCACGCAACAAACACATTCATGCACTTAATAAAACAAGAAGACTTATTCTAATCCTAGAACTAATCTTCAATGTTCTTCAACTTCTCGAAGCTTCCTTGATCTTCAATATAATCTTGATCTTCTCGAGTCTTCCTCGAAGGACTTTCTGCTTCAATAGTTGGAATTCCTGTATGCCAAACACATATAGCAATTTGCACAATATAACTTGTTAGCATACATGTCACTATCTTTCAAGTGACCAAGAACAGTACCTCAGCTGTTCAGACCAACTGTATTCATCAGACCAATGTACCTGTTCTTGCAACTGTTTGTCATCACTCAAAACACTAGGGAACTCAACAAGGTAAAACCAAAGCAAGAAGCCATCAGAGATCACAAGTAAAAGCTAAAACAAGGGTAAACTAAAATCAATGCAAAACTAATTAAAATCAATCAAAAAGCATTTAAAAAGACAAAAGGAAATCAAACTACATTTAATTGGAACAAAATTGAAAGCAAACAAAAAGACCCACAAAAACTTGATCAAACAAATTGTTACGAAAACTACTCAAAACATGCTTAAAAGTAAAATCAAAGGTTGGAATAATCTTACTCTACTCATCGCAACGATCAAAATGCATATAAGAACCGATGAAAACCATTGAGAAGTGAATAATTTACTGGAAATCAAGAACTTGAGCTAAGCTTTATTGGAGTTTTCTCTCTCTAAAACTAAGGAAGAAGATGAAGTGTAACTAATTTATGAAAAAATGAAAATTAAATTAAAATTCTAAAAAAGTAAAAGCTTGTTTAATTTCTCCTAATTATCCTATTCATACCTCCTAATACAACATTGAAATAATTTCAAGAATGTCATTACTAAAATCCTAAAGATCTCAGAATTTACACAAATGCCATAAAGTCAAAGCCTGTAGGTACGGCCAGGGCAGAGTGGATGCTCTGAGGGTCAGAGCAAACACTTTGTCCTCTCGACATTCCTCGACCAAAATTTGGAAAATTGTCACTGTGGGCTAGAGTAGGTAGAGCGAACGCTCTGTAGTCTCGACATTGTGGCTTTGAAATCTTGGAAAATCTGGAAATAGAACGAGCGCCCAGATCGGATGCTCTAGAGCTATGTCATTGTTCCAAATTGCTCCGATTAAAAGTGGGAGAAGAAGTCCTCCAAAGCAGACACTCCGGAGACTCAACAATGCACCAAATTTGGCTCCTTTAGATCTTCGGTCAACTCTCCAATGGATCTAACTTTGACTACTCATAAGTTTTGTCTCGGAACTCGGATCGTAGCATGTAATATAACGTTGAAAAGCTCTCGATCCCAACTTTTTGTTGCAGCAAGTTTCGCCTTAAAATTCTGATCATGCAAGAAGATATGGCTAGGAGGAGTGATTAGCACACATGAAATCAAGAATCAAACCATAACTTGCAAGTAGACTTAGTATGATAACCTTAACTAAATCAAGAAACATCACTTACACTAGGAGGCAACTATAGGAATTAAGGAAGAAAAAAAGAGAAAACTAAGGAAAAAACTACTTAAACTACTCATAAACAATAAAAGACACAAAAGTAACTAAAAAAATGAAACTAACTAAAAAAACAAGGAAAACAAGGTCGAAAACACAAAAAAAAAACAAAACCAAAATCGGAGCGTAAAGAAGTCCTAAGTGCCACGTATCTATTATCCTCACTTGCACATTAATAATATGTATCCATCATGTTGGTACAATAATTGGTACTGGTGACGTGGCACTGGCCAATGGGCCGGTGCTGGTGGAATTGAACTTGACTTGTGATCCAGGTACCTACAAAACTCAGGTGAACTACCCTGGGGCAACCCAGGAACAGCCCCTTCGATGGAGGTGTCAGAGTATGAACCAGGGTGCTTAATAACTTAGAGAGAGAAAGTAGGTAGTGTATCTTTATGTGTACTTACCAGGCCTGGGTGGCCTAAGACTTCTTTTTATACTACACTTTGCATGGTTTCCAAAAGGACCTTTCCAAGACCATATAACTACCCAGGTTACCAGGTGAATCTCGAGTAGTGGGCGGTTTTAACCTTGGGTAGTTAATTTCAGTACTTTATTGCCACGTGATGATTACCCCTCCACTATCGAGCAGTTATGGCAATTGTGGGCTGATTAATGACGGTTACTTCCTCCTCTATTTATGGCGGGTCACCTCAATATTTATTTTTTACAATTCACACTTCAAAAATTTCAAACTTGAGAGAGAGAAAAGCAAGAAGAAAATCAACAGTTCCCGGATTCGGAGCAATCAATTCACTGTAGCAAGGCAAGCAATTGGAATTCCAACCTTCAAGCTCTTACTTGGTAGTTGCATTCTCGTTTGTGAGAAGTTTCTGAGGGTTGCATTCACCCTTTAATTATCCAGGTAACTCCCTCTTTCAAACTTGAATCTAACTTGCATGTCTACCAATTATAGTATTTTCTTGATTTTTGCTGGTGTGGTATGTGATTTTTCTTTGTTTTTTCCTTTTTTCTTTCCCTTTGGTTTGTGGTTGAATGGTGTAGAATGTCGAAAGAATATAGCGATTCCCAAAATAGGTCTGAGAATTCCATAGGTTTAAATGATGAGAAACCTAGTGAGGACTCCCAACCATTGATTAGGAGGGTTAGAAGCCAGTCCACCAGGAGTGTGACTTCAAGACCTACCACCTCTGAACCCTCTCCTGCTGGACCAAGTAGTAGTACTCCTTCCTTCACCAGAGGGTCAGGTGTGGCTAGTGAAGCTGGTGCTGCCCTCAGATTACAGGAGGAGGAGGTACAATGGGTCGTATCCAGCGATTTGAAGGAAGAGGTGGACAGGTGCCTAGCCATGATCACCTAGGAAGACGAGCAAGCAGGACCATCCATGGATAGGTGGTCTAGAGCCAGAGCCAGAGCTCCCAGAGTCGAGAGGGGGAACTTCACGAGCACCAGGTTTCTACACCCTAATAACCATCACTGGACCTCCATCAGGTGGGCTGATGTCATGGAGAATGATGGTCCTGCCCATACTGCTCTTGACCCAGAATTTCTTTAGAGGGCCTATGAGAAGAGATATGACATTAGAGAAGGTGAATTATATGGATTTGGATCCAGCTTTGAGGTCTCAAACCCTTCAGATAGAGCTTTCTCCCCACCCAGGTTTAGGATTCCCATATACACAGCACACCTAGAACTAGGTGTTAGGTTCCCCCTTCACCCTTTTATGGTTGAACTGCTTGATCTATGGGGGATCAGCCTGTCACAACTGGCTCCAAGTGTTGTGCAGAGAATTATCAGTTTCATCTGGATCTGCACTTTCTTGGAACTGGAGATGTCAACCAGGGTATTTAGGACTTTGTTCTGGTTGAAAGCATACAGGGGAACCCAAATTAAGTCTGGCTGGTATTCCTTGGAGGTTGGCAAGGGAGGAAATGATACATATGCTACCTCTTATCCCCTGGTTGGGGGTCTGAAAAAATGGACACAACAGTGGCTGTGGTTGAGAGTTCCCCTCCATGGGAAGCACCCTTACCTTTACCAGGCCAGGACTGAGTTCACCAGGAACAAGGCCTTAGAGAGAAAAGCCCTTTCACCAAGCAGCCTCACCACAGAGAAAGAAAAAGCTACCTTCCAATAGTTTCAGGCTTATGGTGCCAGGTCTAAAGGAAAGAGCCCCACCCCTAAAAACTGGCTACCTCACTTTGACCTTTTGAAGGTTGAGCTATACCTGGCTGCTGGTGGTTTAAGCAGGAGAATCTCTAGAAGTAAGTTCAGTTACTTTGAAGTCTTTCTAACCCCTTTGCTCCTTTAATTGCACATTATACTTTTATGCATAATTAATTTAATTATATAAACTAACCAAATTACATTTACTGTATGTGCAGTGGAGGCACTTGGGAACTTGGATTGGTCAGTTTTGAAGATTAGGAGGACTCCAACTGGGAACATCACTGCCTTGTCTCCAGAGTCTGGTGTGYTGAGGGATCAGATTGTGACTCTTGACAGCCTGGTGATAGATCCCAAGGTGTTCWATCAGTTGGTGAGGAACAAACCTACAGACCCCTGGACTACAGAGAATTTTCAACAACAACCATCCACAATGTCGAGCAGCACTTATGGAGCTGGTCAGGAGAACTTGCAGGCTGTTGGTGCCTCTCAAGGGGCATCAGAGGAAAGGAATATAGGAGTTGACATGCCAATCACCCCTCATGGTGGAAGAAGATCCAGAGCTCCCACTCCCACTGGGAGTGGTGGCAGTACCACATCTGGTTCTGGCTCAAGACTGACCAGAAACAAGTTGAGGATGCCTGACTTTGGAGCCCTTAGGAGCACCATCTCTCCCTCATCTGCTAAGAGGAGTCCCTCCCCAATTCAAGGGGGCAGAGTTATCCACAGAGGTGGTGTGACTATGGTGGTTCCTGTTGGCCACAGGCCAGGCCTAGGAGGTCAGTCTTCTCAATCCCTGCAAGATCAGCCCAGTGACAAGGGGAAAAGAAAAGTGGATAAAGTTGTGTCCATTGATAGTGATGAGGAGGAAGAGGCCAAGAAGAGGAAAACTCAAGAGGACATTGGCCTTCAGGTTTCYAGGGAAATCCAGGAGGCTGAGTGGAGCTCTGGTGGAGGCGATTTGTAGGGGGTGCTTGGGATGCACCAATCAGGTGGCTTTGAGCCTTGGTTTCCCGAGGCTGGTATGGGAGCCATCCCCTCATCTRCAGCTGGTCAACCAGCATGGACTGGTGTCCCAATCCTCCATGCTACTTCCTCTGCCAGCCTAGCATCCATGGGCATTCTCATCATTCCAACTTCAGCTACACTAACAACCTCAACAACAGCAACTGCAACTGCAACAGCAGCAACAACCACAACTACAACAACAGCAACTACTGTAACAACTACTACAGCAACAACAACAACTACTACTACAAAAATAGCAACAGCAGCCACAACAACAACACCTACAGCAACAGCATCCACAGTAACAGCACCTACAACACCAGCAGCATCAACAGCAATGACCACCCATCAGTGGTCCAATGCACCAGCATCATCCTCTTCAGGACCTTTCTATGGTGGTGCCATAGTTCCATATGCAGTTAAATCTGCCTTTGGAGAGGCCAGGACCTACCCCAACAGGGGCTTGACTGGGCCCAACCTTGATGAAAACAGCTTGGTTGCCAGGAACTTTCTCTTCCATGCTATCTCTCCATACGATGCTCCAATATTGGATGATGATAGGGTCTCCAACCAGCTCTTTGAGTATCATCTTGCCCAGGTAAAAACCTTATCTCTTAACTTTTAGGCTTTAATTAATTTGAGGTATTTATGGGTGAGCCTAACCTTAACATGTTTACTTTGTGCAGACTGTCAGGTATGGGCTGGTCACCTCCCTGAGCTATGAAGTTGCCACCCATGCATGTTCATGCATTGCAGATAGAAATAGACAAATTGAAGGGAGGCAGCTGACCCTTGAGCGGAACTATGAGAGCTTGAGGAGGGGTTCCCATGAGGAGATTGAAAAGGTCCATAATGAGCTAAGGACTGCCAAGGGGACCATCTCACAGCTGGAAATTGAGAAGAAGAACCTCATAGATGCCAGGGACAAAGCCCAGAGGAATCAAGAGCTTGCAGAGCTGAGAGCCTCAGGTCTGGCCGATGATGTGTCCTTCAGGGATACAAAAATCAATGAGCTTACTGAAGCAAAGAATGCCCTGGAGAGCACCCTGACTCAGGAGAGAGCAAGCCTGGCTGGGATGGATGTGCTGGTGAAGAAGCTGACTAAGGAGCTGAGTGTTTTGAAGGATGAGAAGTTGAAAATGCAAGAGGACCTCACCAACCACTTCTATTACACCTAGTTAGTATGCTTTAGGTGTGCTAAGAACGTGGATCCAAACCTGGACTGGTCCAAGGTAGTTGAGGCTCTGGAGGCTGGAATTGGTGAAACAAGCCCCCTTGGTGAAGTGTTGCCACCCACTTTGGCTGAGTTCTTCACTCCCAACATCGAAGATCAGATGACTGAGCAGACAGAGGGTGTTGGAAATGAATATATGCATGTGGAAAGAGGTATGGAGTTAACTTTCCTTGACAACACACCAGGTCTTGATGACTTGGTTTTAGTCATAACCATGGGAGATGATTTTGTTTCAAGTGATGCTAATGATCCCACCAATCCTCAAGGGGTTATACCAATTACTGCCAGCTCTGCTGAGATTTCAGCAGGTGAAAACCTCCCAGCAGCTCAGAGCACTAACCAGGAAGGACCAGCAGTGGGGGATGTGGCAGACAAAGAGGTAGAGTAGAGTGCCAATGAGGAGACCATACCTGTTGAGGCAACTCAGCTTGGAGATGATTAAGGATCCCAACACCAGGAGGGAGATAATGCAGGTAAGCCTAACAATGATGGTGATGTAGTTGAGGAGTCCCAACTGAATACTTCTGCATAGGAACTTGGGTGGCTACCTGGTGAATCAAAGACTTCTTCTAGTGGAAGTTCACCTGATCTGGCTCCATGATGTACTTTACTGCCCCTGTCTTTATCCTGTCATCAGCTTTTGCATCCTTTCATTTTAGCTTTTGTGTGTTGTAGTTCAAGAACAATGTTATGAACAATGTTTAATTTGCACCTGATTCAGAGAACAATTGGCTACTGGCCCTTACTAGGGCCCTCTTTTGGAGCCTGAGCCAGGCAGCCACCAGTATTGGTTATGTAATAGCTTGCCCATAAGGAAAGTAGTACTTATTTAAATATTTTGGCATGAAGTACTCTGGCTTTTATGTCTATACTTATGCTTATAATGCATAAATAAATCCAGTAATGTTTTAAAAATCCTGGTATTTAAGTTATGTAGCATTATGTGACATATATATAGGGTCCATTCAACCAGGTAAATGGTACCAGGGGTACGAGTTGTCCCCCCAAGACTTATATGAATTAATGTATGAAATATTAATTCAAATAAGTTTAAAACCATAACTTTGTCAAAAATTTTGTGTATTTGCATAATTAATGGTTTGATATGTCTGAAGAAATAAAACAAAAAAAATGCATGTTTCTAGTTAAATCCTACCAGGGGTACTAGTTGTCCCCCCTAAGACTTATGTGATTTAATATATGAGAATATTTTTTAACACATAAGTTTTGTAAGATGACTTACTCATGCAACCATTAATAATTATGCCAAATTACCTGGAGAAAGACTCCCTTCAAATTTTTGCAAATGATATACCAGAAGATATAATCTTATGGCACCCGGCTCTGTGAATAGAGCAGGGTTTTGCCAGGTGGCATAACCATCCTAGTACCTACTTGCAGGGAAGCATGATTTTAAGTTAGATGACATGATCATGCTGACACCTTTTCTCATGAAGAATAGAGTTTAAACCAGATGACATAATCATACTAGTACCTAGATCTGGTGAACCAGGATTTTTGTCAACTGACATAATCAGGATGACACTTTATCTCATAAAGATTAGGATTTAAACTAGATGGCTCTTCACCAATCTAGCACCTGGCCCTGTTAGTAAAGGCAGGATTTTGACCAGATGACTCTTCACAAGTCTGGTACCTGGCCTTGTTAGTAAAGGCAGGATTTTGACCAGATGGCTCTTCACGAGTCTGGTACCTATCCCTGTGAGAAGAGTAGGATTTTTGTTTATTTATCTCAACAAAGATAAAATATGTTTACAACTTAAAAGACTAAGGAAAAAATAAAACACTAGGAAAGGAAAATAATTACAACCAGATGGCTTAAAATGCCTCTTAATATACATAGATATACATTAATTACATGGTTGAGTTTCTTAACTTAATAAAGTGTTTTACAAAAATTACAGAGATATGTAAGTACAAACTTAGGCATGATACCTCTTGAGCTGATCTGCATTCCAGATATTTGGCAGCACTGTGCCATCAAGCTCCATTAGTTTGTAAGTCCTAGCCATGCTTTGTGAGTGGATTTGGTATGGTCCTTCCCAGGTGGCTGAGAGTTTGCCATGAATACCAGCCTTTTGGACTGCTGAAGACTTCCTCAGTACCAAGTCACCAACTGCAAGGGGTCTTTGTCTTACCCTTCTGTTGTAGTATCTGGCCATCCTTTGCATATAGGCTGCATGCCTAGCTGCTGCATCCTCTCTTAACTCATCTACCAKATCAAGGAATTCTGATAAAATCTGCTCATTTTGAGATTGGCTATATTAAGATAGTCTTAGAGAGGTGGAGCCAACTTCAACTGGTATCAAGGCTTCAGTGCCATACACCAAAGTGTAAGGTGAATGTCCARTTGACCTCTTAACAGCGGTTCTTAATGACCATAGTGTGCTTGGTAGCTCTTGGAGCCATAAACCCTTTTTATCATCCAATTTCTTCTTCAAACCATTCAGGAGTTGCTTATTTGCTACCTCTGCCAGCCCATTAGACTGTGGGTGGCAAACTGCTGAAAATGCAATCTTGATTTTGAACTGAGACAACCAGGCCTTCAGGGGATCATTGTCAAACTACCTCCCATGGTCAAACATTATGCAGACTGGAATACCATATCTGGTTAGCACATTCTGCCATAGGAACTTTCTGACATCCTTCTCTGAAATGTTGGTTAACCCTTCAGCTTCAATCCACTTGCAAAAATAATCAACAGCAACAATTAACCACTTTTTCCCCCCTTGGGCCTTTGGGAAAGGACCAAGGATATCCACACCCCATTGAGCAAAGGGGATGGGTTTAAGAACTGGCTGCAAATCATTGGCTGGTTGGTTGATGGATGGTGAAAACCTCTGGCATTTGTCACACTCAATTACCATCCTCCTAGAGTCTGCATCCATTGTTGGCCAGTAATAACCAAAACAGAGGGCTTTGTGAACTAGGGTTCTTGAACCTGCATGGTGGCCACAAATCCCCTCATGAATCTCCCTAAGGATGTAATTCCCTTCATCGGGATCAACACACTTGAGCAGTGGTTGAGAGGTGTGAGACTTTCTGTACATTTCCCCATCTATAATGGTGTACCTCTGAGCTGCAAGTCTGACCTTCCTGGC
>SNQN01005033.1:5275-24177 GCA_008642245.1 Bassia scoparia | reverse complement strand
GACAACGTTAAATTTGGATTGATGTTTCACTCCTTTGGCCCAGGTGGTGAGGATGATTTCTTCCCATCGTATACTGGGTTTCGCCACTGAACCCGAACCAGGGGTTTTTTGGATTCTGATGATGTTCAGCTTTCTTGTGAGCCCCATTTCTATTATTGGATCGCCTTTCGGAATATGATATTAGCCTGAAAACTGCCGTTGTCTACGAGGAACTCGTTTATGCAGAAGTGCTTTTACGTAGAGGGAGATGACTAGCTGTTCATTGATGTTCAGCCATATGAAACCTTCGTCAAACACCTCCGTCAATAAGGTTTATCGGCATTCTCGCGAGGCTTCTTTCTTCTTGCTTCTGCATATGGGATCCTTGTGTAACGGCAACGTGTTGACAGTGGTGTTTCTTGCGAACCTCTTGGCAGCTTGAATTGTGAGTCCACAAAGATTTCGGATCCACCGTTTATTAGGTTGATCACTTTGGCATTCGCCGGAGGGTGGAGGTACCACTGGTTTCAGCCGGCTTTGGGCGTTTCAGGATGCTTTTCCCTTTCTTGTCTAACAGGTGGTCAATACCCTTTCTTAAGTGTGCCATGCGACTTCGTTTCTTTTAACGCATTACATTTCTTCGATTAGGTGCGTTGACCAAAATCATTATGATACCGACACCACTTCGTCTTATCCTTTAACTCATCTGGCGGCTCTGACTTCCTGGGCCATCTGACAAACACTCGACAATGTTCCCTCAGTGCATCGACAACTCCGCTTCATCGACGCAGAAACAATAGGTGGAAAAGGGCTGGATACTCAACATACTCTCTTGGGGGAACCTGTTTCTCCAGCTTCGGACGGTCGATGCTGCTGGAACGCGAACACGGCTCGACGGACGCTTGGTCTCTCTTTCTGATTAGGGCTGATGTCTCCAGTTCCCACGGGGGTTGTCTTGGTCTCCGCTCTACACGGCTTCCAGATCTCGCACGGGGCTTCGTCTTCTTCGGACCCGTACCTCTCCAATGCTCGTGCCGAACGGTCATCAAAAAGTCTGACAAGGGATAACGGGAGTTAGTTCAATAGTATTAAACAGCGAATTGTAAATTACTCCCCTTTCGGAAGGCTTCTATTAGCCGTAGGACATGTCCAGGTCTGGGGATGTGTATTCATCTCCTTGACGAATCTGTCTAAGAAAATCACGGGGTAGACTCTCCCGTCTTCTGGCTGATCCGGTACAGATCGCTTGACTGCTTCTTAGGGTACGGCTACTGAGCCGAACTGCTATAGGAACCTGTATTACCAGAGTAGCAAAATCGGCGATAGAGGCCCGGCTTCAGGTTTAATTAACCACTGTAGTGCAGGACCGCAAAGGGTGGCTGCCGTAAGGATTTACACATTGTGGCTTTCCATCTGAGTTGGAGGAATAGACAACTGCCATTTTCCTCTGCTTATATTGAGCACCATTTATCTACAGGATTCACTGGTGGCCGTCATACAGGCTTTCGGCATTGCAGGAATATTCAAACTTCTAGGAATCCTGGTTCGCGCAAGTCATCTGATGAAAAGGACCTGTTTGTTACCCGTCCTTGGCTTCCAGCGCAAACTGAGTAGGGCTCCAGGGTAGCTTTGTCAAACCAAACTTTAGGATCTTTCCTATTCTGTGAACTCTAACAGGCGCTATCTTCTGGGCGTTCGGATCTTGGTCCTTTGTCGCCTTCTTTGTCCTTTTGTTCCTTAGGGGGGCTTTCTTCCCCCCCACATCTGCATATCCGCACGTCCGAACTGCTTCGAATCCTCTCATCATCGAGGTTGGGCATGAGAGGAATACCTTCTAGGTTCCTCCTCTTGTTAAGCACTTGTTACTCCTTACGGACGTCCAATTCTTTTTGCGCGCTTACAAGATTCTTTTAGCGGCTTAGTTCTTCCTTTCAGTTTGTCGAGCATCAGTGGAGAGCTTCTCATTTTCTTGCTCTTTGTTTTTTCTACGCCTTCTTGAGTTTGGCGTAGTAATTCTCGAACCTCCAATCTTGCCATTTGCGTTCCTGGTTCAGACCAAGTTTGGACACCTTTGAGGGGTCTCCTGCTCACTGCTACACCTAACTTTTTTTTTTTGTTTTTTCTTCTTCTAAATAAAACTTGAAAAATGCGTACAAGGGAATTTAAAATAACCCAAAAAACCTAGTTACAGCCCCACGGTGGGCGCCAAATTTGTTTATGCTAAAATAGGACAACTATCTAACCTAAGCTGGATCGACTATAACTAGATACATGTAAAATGAACAAAACAACTAGAAAACGTTAAGAACACGAATTTAAAAACGAAGCGAATGAGCAAGGAAAGATACGGAAACCAAAACATTGGTCCACGCGGAAAAACCCCATGAATAAGCGGCTAAAAAAACCTCGGGTGGATCTATGTCCACCAATCCACTATGAAATTATTCGGATTACAGGTACAAAATGCCGGTTGTTCTTCAGAACGCTTAATAACTCTCAGAACTCACTTGTGTTTTTCTCTCAGGAAAGGTAATCTATTATCTCAGTAGATATGCTCGTTGTCCCTTTCTGTTTACAAGCTTTAGATATTTTATTAAGCACTGCATATTCAACGGCTTCCGAAGAGTGGGAGCACCTCCTATTTCGTAGGAGCAATAACCGTCTATGCCGTGCAACTTGCCTTGACCGGTTACAAGGGATGTTCGTCATCTCTCTATCTTTCTGGAGTTTGATTATTCTCCTACTTTTTACGGGCACGTTTCTTCATTCTGTTTACTTCTGAGCTTTTAGGAATAGTCTCCTTGATGGGGCCTTAACTGCCGACATGGTCATATGTATCTGCTGGATAATATGTTTCTAGAAGAATCCTCTGCTGAAACCTTTGAGAGCTTGATGATCTTGGGAACTCTGTAACTGTAAATTACCTGTACATAGACTTTGTCAGGCTTTTTGTAGGAATAATTTTTGAAATTAACAACTTCTATTAATTTTTTAAGGTAAAGAAAAGTTTTGTACCATACACAATAATAATGATACTAATGTTACATTGTAAATTTAAAACTTAGAAGATTTTAAGTACCTTTATGTTAATTAATGGATCCACGACCTATCATTTCTAAATATTTTTTACTCCTTTTACATATATTATTAGATTATGTGATGTTATAGTGTTTTGGTCGGATTTTGAGACTGTATTGTACGTGTTACGCGTACTTGTGTTTTATTTAAGTTTCGCTCGAGTTTGATAATTTGCTGGCTAGTCAAAACATTGAACATACGTTGATGAGCCTCCACTAACAATGACCTAACGTATGTCACATTTTGGGAATAATAACATCATTTTTTTAAAACAACAAACTAATATAATCCAAAATTTGCGAACCAAGACTATTTATCAGAAAAAGCATTTTCGTTAATTTTCGTTAGATGTGGTCGAACAACTCCTTATACAATCCTCTTAAGTACATTTTTTTCACGCATTATCCAAATCGAGGCGAATCTTGCACAAAAATGAGAAATATCCAATCATTTTTTATTCAAATTTTGACCAATAAAGATGAAAGTAACCCCTAAACCTAAAAAACCCCCCGAGCTTTAACATAGTTTATTTCAAATTACTCGCAAATAAGTCAAACCCACTATYATCCCTAGGTGAATATAAGTCTTTGTTATGTGAACTTCACGTGTCAATTAGTATAAATAAATAATTGTCGGTTTAGAATGAGTTACAAGTAAAATGGAGAGGAAATAGTTAAACACATCAACTCATAATATATGATCAACATTGAAATATGCTAAGTGATCATCAACACTGAAATATATGGATCAAGTGATCAACACTGAAATATGAGGTGAATTTTCATCTAGAAATAATAAATTTGCTTTATTAGTTGCCAATGATTTGATTTATTTCTAGTGTTTGCCCCAAACAAAGATGTTATGTATGACAAATTTTCTTTGTATTTAATTGAATTTTAAAGTTAAAGTTACCAGAAATGAAGGCCTGGCATAATAATAAGCAAGCTGCTAAAACCTTTTCCTATTGTCGTATTCGAGATTGTTGGAGTCTAATTCCACAATCSAAATTCACAACTCAATTTCCATAAATCAAGGCATTAACATTACAAGTAATAACTTACTCATTCTTACATTCTTCTCTTTTCATCATTCTGAGGCCCSGGTGCTAAATGYTATTTTATTATTTGTTATTCAATTGATTATGGTTTTGTGGCAGACACAAGAATTTGCAAGTGTCAAAATTTAATTGTGTCAAAGCTAACTCGGTTGGGTAGCTGGGTGTCATTGGTTATCAAGCTGATTATAACTGAATAACTGAATATTTAACTGAATTAACCTGAACTGATCAAACTGAACTGAATTTATCTGATAATTAAAACTGAAACTGAACTGTAACTGAACTGAACAAACTGAAACTGAAATTAACCGTTTGAAAACGGAAATTACTTGTTAACATAAAACTGAAACTGAAATTATGAACTGAGATTAACTGCATTGAACTGAACTGTACTCAACTGAACTGTTTCAATCCGCCCAAAACTGAACTAAATTGAACGAATTGGTCAAATGAATTGAAATGAACTGATAACCAACTGAACTGACTGAACTGATTGTCTGTCATAACAGAATGAATTGAACTGAACTGTTTGGTTCAACATAACTGAAATGTTGAACCGAATTGACAGGCCTGTCCAATAAAATTCTAAAAGTTATGTCATAGTGTGGTTGATTTTGTTCTTCCTCGTGCTTTTGGTTTCCACCAAAAAAAATTAAATAAATAGTATATGAAATCTCTAATACTCTCCCCGTTCCATATTGTTTTGTACACTTGGATTTTTTTTAACTATTCACATGTAGAGAGAATCTTATATATATACATATTATATATATATATCTATATATATACTATATATATATTATACATATGAGTTTATCTCTAATTATATAGGGAGGGGGGAGGAAGATGGTGTCCCCCTTTAAAAAGACTTAATTCACCTTTAATGATATTAAGTCTTAAATGTCCTTTGCTTGAAAAATATGAAATCCTTTATTTTTTGTAATTCATATTAAGCAATATAAATGTATGTGAATTAAAAAACTTAATTACATTGACTAATTTATATAATAAGAAAAATTTTTTTTTTATTAATTAGTATATTAATTCGATTAAAATTTTATTAATTACATTTTATTACATGACTAAATTATTCTCATGAATCACTTAATTATTAAAAATTATTTGAAACATATTGAATTAAAGAGTAAAAAATTTCTTATACGAAACATATATTAATTACTCATATAATTATTTATTTCGTATGTTACTGTAAGTAATCAGTTGATTAAACCACACCATATGATTTAAACTCTTTGTCTAAAAATTTAATAAAACTAAAATACATCAAAAATTTGAAATCATAATTCTCTCCGTCATTGTTAATTTGGAGTTATGTCCAACGAAACTGAATAAGTTTTATTTTCTCATTTGTAAATTAGTTTAATATAAGTTTTTACAAATGATCGCAGCATCGCGTGCTTATAGTGCTAGAGTAATAATATACAGTTATGTGGGATTTTATTTTGATTCGTCTTAATAAGTACAGTACATTATTAAAATTCAATTATTATATATTTTTGGAAATTACAAAAATAGATATTAATGATACAAATGTCATTGGGGAGCTATGACAGTGTATACAAAAAACATTGTGAACAAGGGAGTATCTTTTTCAAAATTTAAAAAATTTACTAAGCAAAATTATTTTTTATTACTCACAAAAAGCTGGTTTTCTATCTTTTGAATGGAGGAATAATTCAACTAAAGAATGTAGGATCTAGATTACTTATATTTTTTGATAGATTGCTGATGTTGTATACTAGCCTTACTGCTGTGGACGATGTTAGATTTATAATATATGTTTCAATAATATGGAGAGTACTTTTTTATCATACAAAAATTGCTAAAATAATACTTTCGTAAATGAATTTTTGACAAGAATATTTTACTCACTAAATAATTACGCCATTTGTTGCAACTTCGTAGACGAAGAAGTAATATAACTTGTAATGTCTTAGAGAAATTGACAAGTAGATTGTGTACATTGTGCTTTCTAGATATAATATCTTAGTACGGAGTATGACATAAAATTCGATTATATTATGTTGTATGTATTATATAAATCTTATTGATTATCATGTATTGTATAGTGTAGAATAATAACTTTTTGCAATCATAAAAAGAGTGTGTCTACGTTTTTTTTCAAAATTTTGCTTAAAATACAATAAGATTTATTTGAATATGTTAATTATTATTGTTTGGTATTGCAATTTTATAATAATTATTGTTGCGCCTTACCTACTTGCAAAGTATACTTGATAGATTGTGGAGTATTAAGTAGGCGATTCTCGATGCTACTTCAGGCTGGCATCCCTTCTAACTCTCACTTAAATGGTCGTCCTCTAAACTATTGTCATTGTAAGCACCTGCACAAAGGTAGAATAATCCTTATAGTATTAAATCTCCCATCGATACTTAAGTAGTATGTGCTTTGGAGGGTGGTAAATTAAGAACAAGTAAGCAAACAATTTAGAGATTACCCTTGAATTAAGGTCTTTTCATGATTACAAATCGATAACAGGTCCCCCATTGAGGGGTATTAATAGAGATTACAGGCGGCCATTGCCCACATCAATTATCAAGTGTCACGATCCCATGCCCTTAGGAATTTTCCCATCCATGGAGGGTTAGATCGATTCTTTATTAGATTGCCTTTATAGGCTTGCAGACTCTAGCCCTTTAGGCGTTGTAGGTGCACGTGTGCCTTGAGGCATCTCCGTGGCTAACGTGTAGCCATTTAGGCTTGGACACTTCAATTATATTTCGTATATCTGTGTAGAATCTTCTAGATAATAATATATTCTTTTTTTTGGACGGGCGAATATATATTCTTTGTTAACTATTGATACATAAATTCTTAATTAGAATCTAAAATATTAGAATTGTGTTTATAGTGTTATGTTAGTCCCTTTTATAAAAAAACCTTTAAAAAAGGAAAATTTGGAGAGAAAACTTTTAAAGGAGGCAACATGTGTCTGATTTTTCTTTAGTTATATAATTGATGTTTTGGCACCCAATGAGTTGTTGAGGAACTTAATGTGTCGTGGTGAATACTTGATTTCAATTTCAAATACAGCCTTTTAAAAGCTTTATTAACAAAATTAGTAATACGGAGTATTTGACATCCACTTTTATATTTTTCTTTAAAAAAATTATATTTGTTCTTTTATTTTGCTTTGAAAGTTTTTGTCTAAAGAGATGGTATACTTCGATCCCATAAATCAATAATATTATATAAATTATAAATGTTTCTAAAATATATAAACACGTTTTAAATTTTCTATTTTTAGTTTTTAATTTGGAAAATTACTCAAGGTATTATTTTATTAAAAAATATCTTTTATATGGTTGTGGTCCTAGTGGGTGTGTTCGGTTCAATTTATTTRTTTAGATAAGTTGAAAATTAAAGAGAAAACTTGTTATTTTTTTCCTCACGAAATGTAAATATAGATTCAAATAAACGTAAAAAATTCAAATAATTTCAGATAAATAAAAGTGAGGTCAATAGAATAGGCCCATCATGGGACAAATTTTCGTTAAAGTTTGCATAWTTTTACCATGAAATGAAAATGTTGCATTATTGTTAATGTGACACCCAAGTTTGAGAGCTTTTGATCCAAGTTTCATAACAGTTGAGAAATTCATGGAATGTAATGAGTAATGACAGTTGAGAATCTAGAACCATAATGATGACTGATGAGCTTAGTTGTATTTAAAAAATCAGAATAAATAAAGTGAAAGTCAAACCCAGAAGGAACAACGAGAAACGGTCTTATAAATGGTGCAGCAGCACACTCAGGAAATGGTCTTGTAAGTTGGTAATAATTTTCAAAAGACATTGAAAAAGTAGTCTGACCATTTCATTCAATTTGTCAATAACTTTGTTGAATAGAATATTAGAATAGATTAATGGAATATGTTTTGGGGTTAAATTACAGTCTTCAATTAATCTCATCTCAGCCACTTTGTTAATAATTAGATTGTCATGCACCTATATTTAGTTAGGTTTTCCAGGAATCTAAGACAATTATATCTTACTACAACACTGCCAATTAGTTATTCTATTTGACATTGTCGCCTAAATCGCACTTGTCAGAGTTCAATTAATCACAAGTATTAATCCATATGCTCACATTAGTCGTATAATTAGCAATTCATGTATGTTAGATTATTGCGATGCTTCATTCATTGATTTATGTTCATTGCATGCCGATACATCAATGTTTTGACCAATAAATATGTGTGTAATTGTATTCTTCAAATGGGCATGGGGATGGGCATGACTCTTTATATTTAATTATGTTTGTCTATCTTATGTATTTGGACTAAATCGAACTTGCACTAATTAAGTGACTGAATTAGTAATAATCTCTATTATATAGGGAAGGGGGAGGAAGTGTGCTCCCCCTCTTAAAATACGTTAGTACCTTAATGAATTGATGAGACTAAAAGACTTTGATACCCTTAAGTCTTAATATAAAAACTATGATATGATTGTTTAAATTACCAAAATAAGAATACATTATTATATGACTTTAATTAATTAGTGAAAAATTCCAAACTATGATCATTATTCAAAATTGAATTAAAACATATATGGAATATGTTTTGAATTCAAATCATAGTTTATTAGTTTTTCTTTTTTATGGGCAATCATAGTTTTTTCTATGGCAAGTCAGAGTTACATTACAAATTAATTATAATCAAAAATAATCGTATGACAATTTATTAGATATAAATTAATATTCAAATATTTCTTAACATTTTAAATTAAATACATACTATATATATTATTTTAATCAATCGCAATTTCCATAAGGTCAAGCAACGATCACGTGCACATAATCACATAGTAATAAAGCGAATGAAGGGAATTAGTCTAAAGAAATTTGGTCACACTAGCATTATGTTTTTGTACTACTAGGGATTCTACCACTTTGGTGGTAAGTGACTAATCTCCTGCGGATAGTTTGCACGAGTACCTTTGATGGGCATCATCCCTCCCAAGTAAATTTTTTTTAATTCCTTAAGGGTTTCAAACCGAGACCGTTGGTTAAGAGTATGAGACCTTTAACACTCAAACCAACTTAGTTGCAACACTAGCAATGCTTATGAAAGAAATATCTTAGAATAACATAAGTCAATCAATGGCGCTTATTATTTAGGGAAAAGGAACTAGACAGCAGGGGGCAATTAATTTCACTTGTGAGTTGTGTTATTCTTTAAAGTATTCAAAGAAGAGGGGTTGCTTTGAGCACAAGAACTGGCTTTGTATTATAGGCGTTAAAATTTAGCCATGAATCTCTTATCATTTTTTTTATGCCATTCATCCTTTCTTTGTGTTCCATTATTAACCCATTTTTTGAGCCAGGTGCTATTTTGGGGATCATTGCGTCAAGCCTCAATGTGCACACACAGCAATCATTAGTTTTTTCAGTATCAATTTCATATTTAACACTTTAGAAGTGCACTGAACAAGTTTACTAGTTTTTTCATCTTGACTTTATATCTCAAGAACAATCATAGTCTCAAACAAATGATAAAGCAAGACTAGTTGATCTCCGCCTCCCCAAACCAAATCTGTACTCTATTTTTTAGTAAAATTGCGAGATTTGGGGGATGATGAAGCGCGAAAATCATTGTATCGACGCATAAGCAATGAACTAATTTTAATATTTTATAACTGAATCATGTTAAATTTAACAGGTTGTTACAGCACATAATCCACATATACTGTATAGTATTGCAAATATTAGAGAGTCTTGCCACACAATCTAATATGACTAGGGGTTGCAAGTACCCTGCTAAAAACACTAGTCAGACTTTTTTTTTTTTGCTTTTCATGACTGATTGATTGTTGTATGTATCAAATAAATCACCCTCATTTTTGTAACATAATAATCAAACTTCCCTACTGTACAACACAAGATCTCACAAGGACAAARATTTATCAAAAGATAAACAAAAGTGGCAAATCCATCTTTACCATATTGCCTATTGAGCAGAACTTAATAGCAACAAATCGGGCAACGAACGAGGCCATTTTCATTGCAATCAGGACATCTTTGGAACCCATACTCGTCCTCCTCGTATTCTTCATCTTCATCTTCGCATTCATAGTATATTTTACAGCTCCCCGAGCACGTTTCACACGGAACAAACCTTATGTCACCACAAGCCTCGCACACATCCAAGAGGTTGCCGCCATCTTCATCCAACCTTTCACAATGTTGTACAACTTTTTCGAGTGTTCCATCTTCGTGCATTATTCGTATCTCCTCAATTCCACCAATGTACCTTTCTCCGATGAACACCCTAGGCAAACCCCCCTTAAGCCCTTCACCTAATCGCTCCTTGAGTTCTTCCTTAAACCCCGAGTGCATCGATACATCCCTCTCATCCACCCGAACTCCTAGCCCTTTTAGGACAAGTCGAACATAACAGCAACTCTCATATGTTGTTCTGACTCCTCTTAAACTTGTGAAGTACAAAATCACCCTCTCTTTTGTAGGAGAACTGGTCACATGACTACTTTCAACCTCATTTGATTGAGCAGATTCACTGTCTAATGAACTGAAACTGTCATCCTTGTCGCTTGCTATTATCCTGTCAACAAAACCATTGACGTGAGCATAATCACTATCTCCTGTTACTACCCCATTCATCTTATTGTCATTCCCTTGCAACACTCCATCCTTAACCACAAGCTGCTGATCGCAAACGCCATCACGAGCCTTGAGGTGAAAGGGGTTGGTAGGAGACAGCTCTTCGAGCGCCTTCCTAAAGGCAGAAATAACCTCRGGATCAAATTCCGAAACAATAGCCTTCGAAATCATGTTCTCGTTTACAAAACCATCCTCCTTCACCTGAGCATCAAACCAAGCCTTATAATTGTTCTTGGGTGTTTCAACTCCACTCTCATTGAACCCTCCTGCTCTTGGAGAATCAATCAGAGGCGGTATCGAATCGGCCGAAACATGGAATGAAAAGCTCCTTTTGTGATGCTCCCCTAGTCTAAGAGGACTAGTATCCTCAAGCCCTTCCATCAAATCACTTACATTGATGGTTTCAGGCTCACCAGGAGGTGTTCTAATTGGGGTTTTAGGAGCAACTCTTATAATCTTTTCATCAATCATTTTAGACCATGCTTTTGCCTCAATCATACCCATTGCAAATTCCTTGTCTTTTTCAATACCCACTTCTTGATTCTCCTTCACAACAATATCATTCTCATCATCTTCAGACTCATCCCACTTTTTCGCCGCGAAATTAAAATCAATTTGTGGTGATTCAAGCATGATAGAGCCTAAAGTAGAGGATGTAAGAGCCACCATATGGTAACTGTCTCCTCTTTTTTCTGGTGGATGATGAACATTCATTGAAAAACTTCTTCTTTCCATTGGTGAATATGGTGATTTGCAATGCCTACATTTCGATTGCTTTGAACTTGCACAACCCATATCAATAATCAAATCCAAAAATTGGAAAAATCCCAGAAAAAATTGAAGTTTGAATATTCAAAAAGATGAGATTTTTAGTATAAACTGCATATAAATATGAGTGAAACAGGGGATTAAACAGTGGTTTTAGATGAAAGAGAAAAAAAGACAGGATTTTGTTATTGAGATTGAGGAACAGATAAGAAAAACATTCCCCAGATTTAGGGATTGCTTAAAACCCTGCAATTCACACTAAAAAATAAATCAATAATCAATAATTGAGATCAATTACAAGTTGGAAATATAGTATTAAAATTCGAGCGAATGGGTATATTGAGAAAARAATGATTACTGCAACTTGTAATTGAACTCTCAAAAGAAGAGTAAAAGATGATAAGATTGAGTAAAATCACATCTGAATTTGAATGAAATATGAATGATCAGAGTAACTGCTGAAACCCAAAACTATGATCATTAATAACCAAGAAGAAAACTTAAACTGAGATTCAGATCAAATAAAGGGTTATCGCTTAAACAATAAATGAAATTAGTTTGCTAAAGGAACAGCAATACACGTTTTCTTTAATTGACTTTAAATTTGGGGAAGAAATTAAATGAGGAAACTTTTGACAACAAAATAATAAAGAAGATAATATAAACAGAATAATGTGGGTTGTAATAATTTCTGTGAAGTTGCTCTGAAATAAGACAGAAGAAGAAGAAGAATGAGTGAATATTGGCCTATTGGGTGGTTGGTGTTTAAAAGAATTATGAAAATCTTTGTGAGAAAATTTTCAWGGAGGGAAAATGAAGAGGATATGCAATTATAAATATGGTTTTGATGTCAACAAACTTTTTTTTGGATGATTGTATGTGAAAAGTTGTAAGAATACAAAACTTGAGAATTGTTGAAAAGAAAATTGGTGTAAAATATAAAGTGCTTATGATATTAGAAAAATGGAAAACGGCAAATGCGGCAATTATTGCTTGAAAGGCTCTCACCATTAATCACACCAAATTTTTTTAATTTACTTTTTAAGACAAGGAATAGATTAATTTTATACTTCCTCAGCTTTTCCTAATGTACAATACTTTCACCAAAAATGTACTTCCAGATATAAAGTTTATTATGCAAGTGTCGTTGTAACTTGCAATTATAAAAAATAAACTAAGAGCATCTCAGTGGTAAATTATAATAAAGTGATGCTTACCTTGTGATATTGTTATTTAATCTGTATAATTTCAAGCTACAATGTTTATATAAAGACTTCGCTACAACCATTGTAGCTTGTTAGAAAAATAAAGAAAAAAACAAATTAAAAATGTATCATACAAGTGTCAAGATTTAAATGGAGGTGTTTTTTTTAATATAAACAAGCAGTAGCTGCTTGTTTGAGCAGAGTTGCTCACTTGGGCTACATATAACTTTTTCACTCCACTGGTAAGCTATATGCTTGAATTTTAATTAATTTGCAAGTAGGTTTTTTAATCCAAAGAAGAGAAAAATTAAATTACCTAACTACATTCTTTTGGTTGCCAAGTTGTGAGTCTATAAGTTATGACTTATGACTAGACTCTATGAGGGTATGCACTATAATAAGTTGGCAATGGTGCCAAATGATAATCACCGTCAACATTGACAGGGTGGTTGTTGGCTAGGGTTTAGCTATTTATGTTCATTATTACCTTATTAATTTCTACTCCCTCCCGTTCCTTGAAATTCATACCACTTCCCTCATTTGGACGTTCCTAGTTCTACCACTTTCACTTTATTCCATTTTTAGGAAACTTTATATTATTTTTTAATTGTGGTGGTCCACATGTGGAACCCATCATACCACTTGCAATACACTCATGTGTATTTAAAAAATGTTATTTATTTGTTTTTCTCTCCAATCTAAATCTACTTTTTGATCCAGTTCTCATATATATATTAGTTTACTATATTTACACTCAAATAGTGTTTGGTAGAAACTTTAGGAATGAGGGAGTATCAATTTTTTTATTCATTTTACTTGCCTTTCAAATTATGGGGGGGGGGGGGGGGGGGGGGGGGGTCAAAAATGAGGATAGGTTGAAGAGAGTTTATTAGGTAATCCTTAATAAAGACTTTTTAGAAATGGAATGAAGTATAAAGTATAACCATTTCAAGGAAGTATCTATATAGAAGAAAATGATCTGACAATAATTTGACTAACAAAGGGTAGTTCAACTCTTCATTCATAATATTACCTAGCCTAATTTGCACGCGATGCGTGCGGCTGTTTTTTTTTTTAAAAAAATGTGATGTTCAATTTTAATTGGTAAAAATATTAATCTTGATGAAAATTTACTATTGTATAGAAAAAATAAATGAACATGTTGCCTAATGATGAACAATAAATAATGATCTGTATGACTAAGAAATGATAAGCAATTAATTACAAAAGAGAGCATAAATAAAACTAAAGTAAATTTTCTAACGAACAGATACACGCAAATTGTAAAAATGGAAACAATAAAGTAAAAAATATAAAAGAAAATAGTTACAATACACATAGTACAACATTAGAATTAGAGAAGAAAATGAGATAAAAGGAAGTGTTTGTTAATAGAATAAAAGAAACAATGTGATCAAGTATTTATAACTCATCAATGAGTGAGATTTACTTTTTTTAATGAGAATAATTTTTATCCAATTATCATAGTAATTGATTGACTATGAATGAAAAAGGTTAATGAAAATGAGAAATTAGTCATAATATTGACATATTGTATTAATGGATTTTCTTTGATTGATTGAAAAATTGATTTGATGATTTAGAGAAAATAATTTTAATTGGTAATCAATGATTAAGTTGATAAAAAGAGGATTAATCATGTTATTGGCATAGTGTATTAAAGGAATTTATTGGTTGACTGGAAAATTGATTTGTTGATTTAGCCAAATTTATATTGATAATAAATCAATGGTTTCAATATTAAAGACTAATGGAGAAAGTGTGTGTTTTTTTAGTTGTTTTTTATGAATCAATTAAATTTTTAATTTTTCGATTGATTAAGGTAATTTTAAAATATTTATAAATTAGGAAGGAGTTAATTTCAAAAATTTTTTTCCAATTCTGACAACTTTGGTATCTAGTTATATCTTCTTCTACTTCTCTCATATACTAATTCTCCATTGTTCTTATATCACTAATCAATCCTACAACTCTTAACACTTGTTTCGGTTGGGGTTTGGAGAAAGTCTTGCCTCAAATGTTATTATTATTCTTAATCATCAATATGTGTATTTACTTAATTTATGTTGTAATGAATAGTTAATTTAGGGGGAATAGATAGCATTTTCATTGGGGGACACTATGGGCGTGTTCGGCAATGCATAGCGTTGGAAGTAACTTTTAGCGGTATAAGTAGCGAGTAGCTTAAAGCTCGTACAATAGCGTTGGATGTAGCGAGTAGCGGACGAAACTAAAATTGTCAATATGAGTATTCGGCAGAAGTAGCGGTTGTATTTATAATAGAAGAAAATTAAATACCAAGTAGCTTTTTATCCTAGCTTAAAAGCTAAAAGCTAAAACGCTACTCCTACTAGCGTTTGAAAAAGGCAGCGTTTAACGCTAAAAGCTAGTGAAAATGCTACTTTSCCGAACAGTAATAAAATTAACCAAGTAGTTTTTTAATCTAGTCAGAACGCTAAAAGCTACCTAAAAAAGCTACGCTGAACACGCCCTATGGGCGTGTTCGGCGATGATAGCGTTTGAAGTAGCTTTTAGCGGTATAAGTAGCGGGTAGCTTAAAAGCTAGTAAGTAGCGTTAGAAGTAGCGGGTAGCGGACGAAACTAAAATTGTCAATATGAGTGTTCGGCAGAAGTAGCGGTTGTATTTATAATAGAAGAAAATTAATTACCAAGTAGCTTTTTTTCCTAGCTTAAAAGCTAAAAGCTAAAACGCTACTCYTACTAGCGTTTGAAAAAGGTAGCGTTTAACKCTWAAAGCTACTCAAAACGCTACCTTGCCGAACAGTAATAAAATTAATCAAGTAGCTTTTTAATCTAGTCCGAACGCTAAAAGCTACCTAAAAAAGCTACGCYGAATTAATACGCCCTATAGCTCCCCTTGTAATTGGCTTATATAATAGAGATGTATTTATGAGATTATTTCTATGAATTATTGTTATAGTGATTGATTGACTTATTGGTGGGAAACTTGATGAAAAGACAAATTAATTATGTTATTGAAATATTGCATTTACGAATTTTATTTATTGATTGAAGGGTTGATTTGTTTATTTGATTAGTGAGTTATTAATTGATTTTTTATTTCTATTTAGAAACTAAATTAAAGTTGATTGATTGAGCAATTGAACAAATTAAGGGTTTCAATTAAGAGTTAATTGAAGAATGCTAGTTTTCTTAATCAATTAATTACGGTTTGAATTTTTGATTCATTATGGTAGTTTCTAAAATAATTTTAAATTAGTAAATAAAATAAAAGTACTAATAAATTACTTTTCTAAAAAGCCAACTTAATGAGGGGTATGATGGTATTTTCATAAGAGGGACACCATTGCTCCCTCTTGGCTTATATAATAGAGATATTCCTTTCTTTTTTATTACTACACAACTAATTTCTTTCATATAAAGATAGTAATTGAGAAAAACATTTTGAAACAGAAAGATTACATCCTTCCTATATGATCACCCCCTCCCTCCCTAATCCAATGCACAAYTCGAGTTTTTTCATAATGAACTTGTTTAAAAATTAGAGGTTTCGGAGGGAAATAGGAATTTAAGTGAAAAGAGAAATCTGAGTAGCTAAAAAACTAATTGGGATGTTTGGTAGTTAGAGGGTTTAAATAAATTTTTGRGATGGAAAAACTATTTCTTGTAAAAGCTCATATAAGGAGCGTTTTGGAAGAACTTATAGGTTTTTGGTTACTTATTCAGTATATGAGCTATGAGTCAACAACCATATGCCCAATAATTTTTACAAACAACTAATAAATTAAATCGTCAAGTGAAACCGAGTATTAAAAACAACTAGACAAACACAACTAACTCAATCAAATTACAGTCCAATATATCGATCAGTACCTACATCAGGAATCCGTGCTTTTACCGACTAATACAGCAGGACTAACCCAACGAGCTCACAGTCTACTACATCAAAACATACAAGCTTACAAGTAACTCCCAAACAACCCATTATTATCCTTTATATTTCCATTCTACACGAAATTAAATAAAGCAAGTACCATGCATAACCATCGTATGTTATGTGTATGGATACCATACCGGTACGCATCTATCTCTACAAGGCATAATTACAGTAGACTTAGAGAGCATCGCATGCATGGACTCATAAATACAATCGAATAGGGACGGGGAAACACCCATCACCATTCACCATCCCCACATTAATAACTATATAATATCTCTAATAATTCAAGATCTTAAATTGTAGGAACTACAACTACAACTAGAACTAGGCCACAACATACACAAGAAACAATTTTACTGAGTTTTGGAATTGGAATCAAAATTCATAACGGTCAAACTAGTCGTATGGTTTCTACTCTCTAACCATATATAATACTTTGTATATTAAAATGATGTTAGCTGTGATCTTTAGACTTGTAATAAAATTCTTTGTTTGAATTTTGTTTCTATGCCTACGTTTGTGCGAACAACTGATAGTCAATTGTTGTACAGTATGAAGATAAATGTATATCTTCAAGGCAAACATATAAATTAAGATGTTCACTAGTAACTTATAATTATTTAAATTGCGATTCAATTCTTATAAAATTTACGATTTTACAATTCAAATTTAGTCAACAATTTAGCTATGATTCTAATTAATTCTACACATTTTATTTGCTGCACTGCTAGTGGAAAATTCTATCAATGTAAAATGAGCATGATTGTGTAGGTAATTCATGTTTGTAATGTTTATGATTCGATTTTATATTTTATAGGGTCGTTTTGGTTTAAAAAATCATCATTTTAAAAACCTTGACTAATTAATAATGCATTGAATACATTTCACAAGGTTGATTGATTGCTTGTTTAACATGTTAAATATTTTTCATAAAATGCATGTACAATTCAAATGGAAGAAGTAAAAGATTCCGTATAACTTGTATATAGTATGGACGGTAGCAAACACATAAAACCATTTGTGGCACGGGGGTGTATTAAAACTTGATCGTGTCTGGTAGTAGACTAGATACTAGGATGTATGTTTGAACGTCAAGGACATATCGACCTATCGAACGTGGCTACTTCAAACTTCAATAGGGTGATCAATGATTAAACAAGTTTCAAATTGACGTGCTGCCATTTCTATTCGCCGAATAACAGGAGAAAAAASTGTCACCTATCTTCTTATTTTAATCAGCTGGTCTTATATAATGCTTAGGATTAACCAAATCATAATGCATGCATAATTAACTAATACAATTCAATTAATTAATTATTTGTAACAATATTAATTAACATATGAAGTAGATAATTAACAACTAAGAGTGTCCTGTAAAGAGGGTTTATTGCGAAGTTCTCTTGGGTGGGATGTTTGTCTGCTCGATGTTCCTTCTTTACAAGTGTTTGTGTTTCACTTCCACTAACTATTGCATACGCCACTCATTTTTAATCATATGTAAATTAATTGATTTCATCAAAAGTGGGATTTGATTGTAATTTGTAATGTTTATTCTCTTGTTATTTCCCCAATGTTGGAATCATCAAATTGGGAAAGTATTTTGTTTTGTGAACTACAATTTAATTTGAATGCAATGGGAACTATGGTATTCAAACGTAAACCTAATTAAACGTATGGCTGTATGAGTAATCCCTTAAAATATTAATAAACTTGTCAAAAGACTCAAAACTCTTCCAGGTTCTTCTAAGGGTTGGCAACCCTCTAAATATTGATTTTTCATTGGTTAAGAAAGCATTAAAACTTTATTTTATAAATCATCTATCTCTTATTTAATGTACATATAATAATATTTTATTCTCTTGTGCCTTAGAGGGTTGGTAACCCTTAGGGTTGCTCAATCATTTTCRTTCTTATTTTAACTCTCTATCTTTTCATCTCCCTCTATATTTTAATTATATCAATTTTTATTTATTTATTTWTTTTCTTTGAAATATGTAAATTATGTACTCTCGTTGTGTTCTATTTAATTCAAGTCAATTCTATTCTACATGTTTATCAATGTATCTCTATTATATAAGCCAAGGGGGAGCAATGGTGTCCCCCTTGGAAATTACCAAATACCCCTTCATTTACATGCAAAACAATATGATTCAACATAACTAAATTAAATGTATAATTCTTACCAAATTAAAAACATAATCAATTGT
>SNQN01005032.1:26918-40155 GCA_008642245.1 Bassia scoparia | reverse complement strand
AGTAGCAGTAGTAGTAGTGATACTGTTTCATTTATTTATATTTATTGTTTACTACCAGTACTACTACAATTATTAACAATAATATTTTTATTAATTTTATTATGAGATTTATTATATACCATTCTTTAATCTTAATTTTCACTTATTACATTAATACTTTAGCTCACCTCAACCAACTTCAGCTCACTCTACTTCAATTCGATTCAGCCAAATTTAGTCTAGTTTAGTTCTATTTAGTCAACTTCGGCTCAAAAGAACAGAGCCTTACAATAAATTCACCTAAAAGAACTTTTAAGAAATTTCTTGCTTAAAAACAATGTTGATAAAATCCCTCAATTTTGGTCTTTTTGATTAAAGAACCAACATTCATATTGGTCTTTAAAATATTATACATAACCCAGGCTATGTTTAAGGTGCCAAATATCATAAGTTTTAGATGATCAGTCATTTATGACACTGATTCGTGTGTGATTTGACCATACATTCCCATGTATTCACTATTTAGAAATATATAATACTTCTCCATTTCTTAAAAACTCATCAGTCAACATTTCACGCTTGTCGAGACATTACTTGACCATTATAATAATAATTGGTAATGATAAAAAAATTAATAAAATTGTTATTAATTTAGTATGTAACGAGCAGTAGGGGAGCCAACAGGGGGTGACAAGGGGTCAAATATCACCTCATTCAAAAAAAGTTATATTAAAAATTAGCCGATCGCGTTTTCGATTGTTAAGTGTATATATGCTGTCGCAAATCACAAATGACGGTCGCTAAATGTAGTTACTGGTCGCAAACAGAAAGCCCAGTTGTATATAAACTCATATACTAAATGCTACTGCCATCCTCCTTGTTTTTCTTGGTATTTTGAGTTTCATATACTAATAGCGAACATAATAATTCAAGCTAAGATATACATATGCAGTATATAAAGTGGTTTTTTGGTATTTGTGTTGTATATTTTGGATCATTGGCTAGCGCCCAATTTTTTGAGTTACGAAGTTGATTTTATTTGTGATGATGATGAGTGTAAAGTTTAACAGTTGCTGGCTTGCTACTTCAAAAGCAGTAAGTTACTCGTTTGACTTGTTGCATATATTTTGTTGTAGTAGTAGTATGAGTGAAGCATAAGTTTCAAACAAGCATCAATCATTGTTGTAGACAAATTTCAAAAAGCAGTAAGTTACTCGTTAGACAGTGCAAAAACATCGTATTTTATAATGGTTTTTTTAAAAAAATTACGAATGATCGATGTCCGTAATTCGTTACCTAGCACATAGGCAATTTTTGAATTTGCTCTGCCACTGGTAACAGAACAATCTAACAAGATCTCGTTTAACTATATTTCATTATGTGTAAAGCTCAAAACTTGGTCGTCAAATACTTCCTATGAATATTGAAAATTCAAAGTATGCATTTATTTAGAAACGGATGAATAAATACTTATTTGTACTATGGGATAATATATAATTACATTATATTTTTATTATTTTTCTCACTGTAATCAGTCTATAGAAGTAAAAGTTTCTTATTAATGCAATTAGATGCAAGATTTGTTGTATATACTTGATAGAAAAAATTCCATATAATAATAAATAATGTTGAGAAATCACCAATTATTGTTGTATAATTAGTATTTTTACTAAGGTGAATTAATTATGTATTTAGTATAATCAATAGTAAGCATTGATCATAACCCTCATATTTTGCCAAAATATGGGTTGCATGAGGTTTGTATGTACAATAATACAAGTAACAAAATCCTCATACTCCATTCTAACTTCCTCTTACTACTTCTCTTATAATTAGTAATACTTGTTCTAGTGTTGCTACTAATCTAACAGTAAATTCTCCAATTTCTTAACACGTTATCAGCACGAGTTCGATCTCGTAAGATAAAATCTAAAACTTACTTATAGTTCTCTAACTTGATTACTTATACTATTTACTGATTTAGAAAATCATTTTGAGAAGTATGCTATAGTTGCCGATTATTCGGATCTTCTATATCAGAACTCAAAATGATGCTATTCTACTTGACTTAAGCTAAATATATTTCACCTTGTTATGGAATATTACTCACCTAATGTTAACAATATGTACATATGTATATAAGTTCTCATGGACTAATTGGTATTACATTCTATGATGGAACTTAATACTACTACTAACCTTTCCTAAGTAAAATTTGGACACCATATATGACTTTACTTTGGACAAATTTTGACCACCATAATAATGATTTGGACAACTATGGACAAAACTAGCTTCTTCATACAAAGTACCTATGCATGGTAAATATAAAGGGAGTAAACTCTTTCTCTTATTATTACTCATGTCTTATTATGTAGCATTATTGCCATGCTTTACTATTGAATTTTTACTTATTATGTAGCTAATACTTATTATGTCTTATATGGAGGTTTGCTAACCAAGTTACGTAAATTTCATTCATATGTTTTGACTAACTATTTTTTGTCTTTACAACTATTTTTGTTTGTAGTACTTTTATTAATACTACAATGTTTGTTTTTCTTCTGAAAACGACAATAAAATCTTAATTTTCATTGCACGTGCCGTTGTTAACTTCTCCATTTTAATAAAATGAAATAAATCAAAATAACAAATATGAAAAATTGATGTATCTTTTTATGAACATCAAATTTTTGTTTTCGAACCCAAGATCTTTTATACCGATCATGAGTGTTGGACCACTAGGCTTCATCCAGTGTGATAATATTTTCAACTTTAAACTTATAAGGTTCTTTTACCATCCGATTTTAAATGTTACAACAATTATTGACTGCGATACAGTATTTTGACAGTTAAAACTTATACCCCTATTTATTTCCTACCTACTTAATTACACCTTATCCTCAACTTTCTCCACTAACTCATATCATTCCATCCATTAAATTTTTCGACACAATGGCTTCCACCAACAACCACCATACTTCATCTTCTTGCCATCTTTCGAAGAAAATTAAGGCAATTAGAGTTTCTACTTTTTATATTTAATGCCGCATTATTGTATTACTAGTTGTCGTATGTTTTAATTATATTAATAAGTAGATATAATCTTTACTTTACGGAAATGCACATGTTTTTTTCTTTAGTTAATTAATGAGAAATGTGCATTTTGTAGTTTATGATGAATTGATATTATATTAATATCATAAAATTTGTATTGTTGTTTGAAAATCTCTTTTCCCCTTTATATATGCTTGTTTATGCTCTTGATAATAAATCAGGGGGATGAATAATATATAATAAGGATTATTATCATAACAAAACATAATAAAATAATTGAATTGTATTAACATGGGAGATATAATCAAGGAAACAATTTGACCCACTAGCTTGCCGGGGCAAGGTACCTCAATGAAAAGGATGCGAAATGCATCTACAAGCACAAGTCTTGAGCATACGATTCATGATTCCAATACTCTTGGTGTTATCTCCTCACCTAAAGAAAAGGCAAACTTTGTGTTCCTAAGACCCAATGCATGAAGTTTGAATATGAATATTGTTTGTAGATGATCCCAACAATTATGGAAACCTTGAATTAGATATGGGCAACACAAATGTGCTACTCCAAAAGCAAATATGATGGAAATTTACGATCCAAGATTTCAAAAGTGTCTGTGATTACACCCTCGGCATGTACAGAATAGTGGCCACGTTGAAAATTGTATGAAATTGACTGAAGCAGAGATGATTAACAAAACATTACAAACATTTCATGCAAGTAATGTCAATCTACAAGCACAATACCGAGAAAGAAGATTCACTAAATTTTCAGATTTTTTGTCGGTATGTTAGTGGCTGAGCAAATAATGATATCCTCCTCATGAATCACAACAAAGAAACGGGGTCACAAGCATCCGAAAAAATGCAACTGAAAAGTCCAACATACCGCCGACAAATGCAATACAAAGAGGCGGGGAGGAGTCACAATGGTCGAGGAAGCTATATGGCGTGGAGATATCATAGTCGTGTGATTTAATGCGCGGAGGCCGAAATGGTCGAGGAAGAGGAAGAGGAAGAGGAACTACCACGGCGGCGTGACATGCAGAAACAACGTTGCTCGAGAAATAACAACTTCAAAAATAATGATAAGCAAAAGGGGCACCACAATGAAAGTAACTACCAAAGAAAAAGTGGATGCTACGAATGTGGGTTATTGGGCATTGGGAAGATTGTCGCACCCAAACATTTGGTTGATTTATATCAAAATTCCTTAAATAACAAAATGCGGAAGCTTAATTTTGTCAATGAGACAAATAAATGGTGCCTAGCCTTGATGTCTCTGATTCTTTGATGATGAAATGGAAATGAATTATTATTGGAGAATTGTAGCATATATGAATATGTATATGATTAGTCATGCCTATCTTATGATGTATAATTACCTATGGTTTTATGTTTGTATTGTATCAATAATGTATCTTGTATGAATAATAATATGATGTTTTATATTAATAACTAATTTCCCTCTTTATTTATTATGAAGATATGAATTATTTTGGAGTGGATTGCAAAGATCAATGTCTTCTCGTAGTGGAACAACACATACTATTAAAAATAAGAGTATTTCAGAATAAAATGTTTGAAAAATGTTAAAGATATTGAGCAGCCAAATTAATCGAGATCTGGAAAGCTTGTGTCATTCTTCCAAATGAACAAGTTGGTAATCAAGACCATTATATTCGGAGTAAGGATTCGAGAAGCCTCATAAGCTTTCAAAGATGTGCGCAAAAATGGTACGATCTAGAGACAATAACTATAAATCAAAAGGAATTCTATGTCTCACTTCAAAAAAGGATGGCAAAACAAATACATGAAAATTGCCAATCATATTCTAGTGATTGTATTGTGGTGAAAATACATCCAATTGAAATAAACATGACTCTCAACCAGAAGTTAGATGAAAGGCAAATAAATTTTATGGCATGTAGACTTGGCCATCCTGGCACTGAATGTGCAAAGGATAATTGAAAATTCAAATGGACATCAATAAAGAATATAAAAATCCTCGAGCAATAGATACCATGCTCTGCATGTTCTCCTTGCAAGTTGATAATAAGAAATCAAAACAAATCGCCATTGAAAGCCCTACTTCTTAGAAAGGATTCAAGGGATATTTGTGACCAATTCACCCAGGCATGCGACCGTTCCGCTATTTTTATGTATTGATAGATGCTCAACACGATGTCACAGTAAGTCTCTTGCCAACTAGAAATGTTGCATTTGCAAAATTACTTGCTCAAATCATTAGACTTAGAACCGCAATTCCCAGATTAATACAATAAAGAAATAAGAATGGATAATGTGGAGAATTCACATCTAAATCTTTTGATGCTATTGTATGTCAATTGGAATTATTGTTGACATCCAGTTGCTCATGTACATACACAAAATGGTCTAGCAGAATCATAATCAAGAGACTCCAATTGATAGCAAGACACATTTAATGAGGTCAAGTCTACCATCATCAGCATGGGATATGCCATAATACATGCAGCATCCTTAATTAGACTCAGACCTACTGCTTATCATAAATTTTCACCATTACAGCTGGTTCTGGTCAGGAGCCAAACATATCCCACTTGAAATTTTGGAGTGCAGTGTATGTACAATTGCTCCTCCCCAACGAACTAAAATGGGTCCACAAAGAAGGCTGGGAATATATGTTGGGTTTGAATCACCATCAATCATTAACTATCTCAAGCCAATGACTGGTGACTTGTTCACGGCTCGATTTGCTGACTGTCATTTCAATGAAACAATATTCCCACCCTTAGGGGAGAGAAAGTGGACCCACTAAAGAAAAAAGAAGTTGAAATTACATGGAATGCAATGAAATTATCAATGTTGGATCCAAGGTCAAAAGTCTGTGAGCAAGAAGTGATAAAATTATTCAGCTTACAAAGTATTGCAAATCAATTGCCTGATGCTTCACAGATACTAAAGAAAGTGACCAAATACACATACCAGCTGAAATGCTCCTATACGCATTGATATCCAAATAATGAAAGGCTGGTGAAAATGAAAATGCTCGCAGAAAGCGTGGGAGACCACTTGGGTCAAAAGATTCCAACCACGAAAAATGAAAAAGCAAGACGATCCAACTAGTGGAACCAATCCCATGATTCCAGTTGAGAATCTTGAAAAAAAGATGATGATTGCCCCAAAGGATGAGGATGGCATTGACAATAGTGAGACATCAATAAATTTTGTCCATTCAAGAAAACAGTGGAATAGGAAACTGTTGTCATTGATGAATTTGTGCATACTCCATAAGCGATCGACATAGAACAAGATGAAGATGATGTCGAACCAAGGACAGTTGATGAATGTCGTCAAAGAAAAGATTGGCCAAAATGGAAAGATGCAATCCAAGCAGAATTAAAATCTCTTGAAAAGAGAGATGTATTTGGAAGCATAACCAACACCCCAATAGGTGTAAAACCTGTCGGATATAAATGGTGGTTGTGAGAAAAAGGAATGAAAATAAAGAGATACCAGTATAAGGCAAGGCTGTGGCACAAGGTTTTTCACAAATGTCAGGAATTGATTATGAATGAAACATACTCCCAGTAGTTGATGCGACTTACATTAAGATTTCTGGTAAGTTTGGCAGTTACAAAGGACTACAAATGTGTCTAATGGATGTTGTAACTGCGTATTGTATGGGACACTTGACACAGATATTTACATGAAAGTTCCTGATGGATTAAAGTTGCCAAGAAAACACAAGCCTAGAGAAAAGTTGTCAATAAAATTGAAAAAGTCACATCTATGGTTTGAAACAATCCGGCGAATGTGGTATAATCGATTAGTGATTATCTCCTAAAACAAGGTTTAAGACGACCAAGTCACTCCTTGTGTTTCATTAAAAATTCTCAATCGGGGTTCGTAATCATTGCAGTTTACGTTGATGACCTTAATACATGGGACACCAGAGAACTTGAATTAACTGCAAAACATCTGATGAAGGAATTTGAAATGAAAGATCTTGGAAGACAAAATTTTGCCTTGGTCTTCAATTGAGCATTTGAAAAATGGAATTTTTGTCCATCAATCAAATATACAAAGAAGTTTTAAAACGATTCTGCATGGACAAAGCACATCAATAACTCCCAATGATAGTTCGATCATTAAATGTGAATGATGATCTTTCGACCCCGAGAAGAAAATGAAGAAGTCCTTGGTCCTGAATTCCCTATTAAGCGCATTGTGTGCATTGATGTAATTTGGCAAATAATACTCGACCTGATAATAGCATATCAGTAAATTTATTAGCGCAGGTACACAATTCACCCACAAAGAGGCACTGGAAAGGAATAAAGCACTTGCTCCGTTACCTTAGAGGAACACAAGAACTAGGGTTATTCTACCAAGCAAACTCAGATGCTGCCTTGTTGGGTATGCAGACGCTGGATACCTATCCGACCCCCAAAATGCTAAAATCTCAAATGGATATGTGTTCACCTATGGGAACTGCAATATCATGGAAGTCAACAAAGCAAAACTGACATCCACATCGTCAAACCATGCCGAATTGATTGCCTTGTATGAAGAGGACGTGAGTGGTGTATGGCTCAGGACGATGATTAGCCAATCAGGGAGCATGTGAAATGAGACTGTTGCAGAAAATCCAACTTTGATCTTCGATAGATATTCACCTTGCATTACTCAAGTAAGTAAGGGATACATTAAAGGAGATAAAACAAAGCACATAATTACCAAGCTCTTCTTCACGCATGATTTACAAAGGAGGGAAAATTGAGTCGCAGAAATTCAATATTGTGATAATCTGGCCGACTTGTTCACCAAATCTTTCCTCGAAGAAAATTTGAGGAATTAGTACATAAGATCGGCATGCGTCACTTCATGAGTTATGTTGAATTCAGGGGGAGTATTTCACTTACTGCACTCTTTTTCCCTTCGACAGGTTTTTATCCAATAGGGTTTTTCCTGGCAAGGTTTTTAATGAGCGGTACAAAAGTCATATTATGCAATGTAGGTTGTACTCTTTTCCCTTGGCTATGTTTTTCCCACTGGGTTTTCCTAGCAAGGTTTTAACGAGGCAACTGAACCAAATGATAATTGGAATAATTATTCAAGGGGGTGTTGAGAAATCACCATTATATTGTTGTAACCTATTATGTATTTTACTAAGGTGAATAATTATTATTTTAGTATAAATCATAGTAAAGCATGTGTCTAACCCCTCATATTTTGCCTATAAATATGGGTTGCATGAAGGCTTTTGTATGTACATAATACAAGTAACAAATCCTCATCTTCATTTCTACTACTTCTCTTACTACTTCTCTTATAATCTAGTAATACTTGTGTCTAGTGTTGCTACTAATCATACAAGTAAATTCTCCAATTCTTAACAAATAATTCAATATTAAGTCATATTTCTACTGATAAGTCAAGTTTTTAATTAACTTACACCAAGAGAATTTTGTTATATGTATTAACTTTTCATTAAATCAAATGAAAAAATAAACCCATCACAGATCTCTCCTGATCCTTGCTTTCTCGCTAACCCAGCCTCAATCAAATGATTCGTTGCTTCTTATTATTAATGTTAGGAGTAGTTTTTTTACATAAATATGTTAGTAGTAGTAGTTGTGCAAACTCCTAATTATATTAATTCAAATTAGTCTTGCTTAATTTTGTCTTTGTTCTCTCTTCCTGCCTTTTCATTGTTTTGTTAGAACAACCTAATCTTAAGTTGGTTAACTTGAGCAGGGCTTAAGAGCATCAACAACAAAGATGAGTCCTCTTCCTCTTTGTTTTTCACTCTTTTTTTCTCTCTTTCACTTCGATTTTCCACTAACTCATCCTCTTTAATCTAACAATCATCTAAATTTTTCCACAACAAAAAGGATCCTCTTTCCCTTCCTCTTCCATACTTTACAAAACATCTTTATTTTGGAATGTAGCCATCTAAGTAGAATGAAATGAACAAATTATGGTTTGGAATGTGGGTCCCACTACATACCACTTTTCCCTTTTTATTATTTTATTTTGTACTTACTTTTTATTACAAACAATGGATTCTCATTTATAATAATTAATGGACCAAGTCCAAAGTCATACTAGCCAAAAGGGCCATAAACTAGGTATGAACCAAATCCATTGTAGATATAAGAAAACAGAGCAGTAAAAAAACTAAGGCTAATAAAAACTAACCAATACAGCATAATAGGAGTAGAAGTCTAAGAGAGAGCATAATACAAACATTCCAAATACATACAGCCATACCAAAGAGAAGCAAATCCCAACAGCAACTAGTCTTTAGCTCCAGAAGAGGAGGAATGGTAGTGGGATCAAGGCAAGTGACATATTCTTGAGGTCGTGCACATATGCCTGCTTAGCAAACATGGAACCTGATGGAACAGGGCCTATTGTAGACATATGAATGGCATAGTTAGCAAGCCTCATGGGCACACCATTGGCATCTCTGATGATATGGACTAGGTTGATGGTCCATCTGGGTTCTTTAAGCAGAGCAGCGACCTCCACCAGTACAGGGGTTAAGGCATGAGTCTTATTGGCTTGAGCATCTCCTAGCAGAGTCAGTAGGATAGCTGCATCAGTCTCTACCTCAACATGTGTTGCATTGATCCCTCTAGCAAAGAGCAACCTTCCTTCAAGGCAGTTAATTCTACAGCCAGTAGTGTTATGGGAGTTGAACTTGAACGCAAAGGCCTCCACCCCATGTGCCTACTTCCATTCTAATGACAGCCTCAGCTCCTGAGTTTGGCACCTCAGCAGATTCCAGCTTCATCAACATTAAGCTTGATAAATCCTGCAGCTGGTGGCTTCCAGAACTTGTAGTAGTTTAGACACAGCAGCTTTTTTTCTTGGCAGCATACCTGTAAGCAATCCACAATGGAGCAAGGTCAAACCTATAACAGTGAAAAATAGCTTGACATACTTCATGGTTCCTTCAAACACACAAGTATTTCTCATCTCCATATGTGCCAAAGTGCGTAACAAAAGTAACACCCGAATTCATATCCAAGTTAAGATTAAATTCGAGCCAATCAAACAACAAGCAGACATAGAAATTGTTGAATTGAAGACCGGATATTGTAGCAAGAGTCCAGAATGAGCTTCCAAAGTGATAAGGAAGACTGACAATCTCGAAAAAGGTGCAGATGAGATTCACCTCTTTGGTAACACCTAGAACAGAACAGATCAAACTGTGGAATCTTGGGGCAAGTTTGTCACCAACTGGAAGAATGACATGCACAATGTTCTAGAGAAGCATTTATACTTGTAAGGGACATTATTTTCCAAAGAACCTCCACATTGGAACAACATCTGTGAGGGGGAGGGAGTGGGAGGCAGTGTGTGATAATGGTTAGTCTAATGGAGAAGTCTCCATTCTTTGTTAGGTGCCATGAAGTAATCTTGAGTAAGAGGGGCAGACTGAAGAGGGGTAGAAATGATTGTGTGGATAATGGTGGGTACAAAAGGTGGGCAATGTCATTGAGGTACCAGGGTTATTCCTGATAATGTGAGAAATCTCTCCGCAGTGAAACCTATAAGGTCTGGGATTCTTGATATGATTTTGTACAAAGGATCATACCTACCAATGGTCAAACCATAGTGAAGTGGTGGCCCAGTACCAATGCATATTTCATACCCTTTTTCAAAATAGGTCTCCCTTTGAGAATATACCTCCAGAGGGAAGAGTTGGTTAGAATTTGGAAGGGCATCCATGAAGTTGGTGTACTTGAGGTACTTTTGCAGTGAGGATTTTAACCCATAGTAGGTTAGGGGCAAGTCATAATCTTCCACCCTAGCTTTGCCATGAAGGTAAGGTTCCAGTGTGGGGGTTTCCTAATCCCTAACCCCCTTTACTTAGAGGTTGACAAACATTGACCAAGATGTCTTAGGAATGAATCTAGAGCTGTTAACCTTGTTCCATAGAAATTTCTTCTACATTGCTTAGCAAGGTCATTAGTGACTGAGACAGGCAGCAGATTAGTCCGTCATGGAGTAGAGAGGGTAAGCACTTAAGACAGACTTAACTAAGGGTGCATCTTCCTGCCATATTTAGGAGCTTGGATTGCCAACCAACTTATTTTGTTTGAAAGTTTTATCCAACATGTCAAAGTAGTCAGACTTCTTTAGTTTGTTTGGGCTTGATTTCAATGCCTAGATACTTGCCAAAGGAGCATGTATCAGGGATGAAACCTTGAGAATTTGACACTGCATCTTATCTAATGACACATTTTGTTTGGAAAAATGCACTGGACTTTGTGAGACTGACACATAAACCTGATTGCTTACCAAAGCTTGCAGAATTGAATTGATGGTGTGATGTTGGAAGTAGAAGCAGCCCCAAAAGGAAGACATCATCAGCATAAACAAGTGGGAGAGGCAATGTCTCTTGTGATATTGAGAGGTTTCCACTCTCTAGCAGACACAGATTTCATGAGTCTAGAGAGTCTTTCCAGGCAAAGGACAAAGATGTATGGAGATAGGGATCTCCTTACCTGATACCCTAGTAGGAGTGAAGGATTCTGTGATCTCTCCATTCCAAAGCAGGGAACAGGGAGGAGGAAATGCAACACATGATCAGATTAATTATGGTATCAGGGAAGTTGAAAAGTATGAGAGTGTCCCYAATGAAACCCCACTCAAGAGTGTCAAAGGCTTTAGTTAAGTCAATTTTGAGTGCCATGATATTTCKGCCCTTTTWTGCCTTTTTAAAGTAATGAGCAACCTCTTTGATGATAATAACATTCTCCTCAATTCCCCTTCCCTTTATGAAGCTGGTCTGAAGAGGGTTGATCAAGTCATTTAGYAGTGGTTTGATTCTGGTGACAAGGATCTTGGTGATCAGCTTGTAGATAGTATTGCAAAGTCCAATAGGTCTGAAATGACTCATGTACTGGGGAGAATCTGTCTTAGGAATTAGACATAGGTAGGAGTCATTGAGGGAAGGTGGTAAGGTACCAGAGGTAAAGGCTTTAGTGATGATGTCCATGAGGGATGGAGAGACATCCTTCCAGAAGTGTTTTGTACTTACTAGTGTTGCGTTTCATTCACAAAGACACAAAGTGGAGTGTTTTACATTTCCTCTTGGCATAAGAGCCAAGGAAGCATATCCTTCACATAAGGAGGATTTCCTATCATCCTCTTGCAAAGAGGATCCTCATCCATTTTGCCACATCAAAGAGTACATCCTTATGATTTATACATGAGAGAGAAAGTAAAGAGGATGGGAAATCCTCTTTGTTGTTGATGCTCTAAGGACATTGGGTGTGTTTCCTGAACTTATTTGTACTTATCTGAGCTTATATGAACTTATGTTATTTTATCTTATTTCATCTGAACTTATCAGAGTTTATTAATACTTATCTGAACTTATTTAAAATTATTTTTGTGAGAGAGAAAAATAATGATTAAACTTATTAGTACTTATATGAATTTATGCAAATTTATCTTATTCAATAAGTATTAAAAATAAGTTGAGGAGAACAAGACCATTATTAAAAATTATGTACTATATGCCCGTCAAAAAAAATTATGTACTATATATACTTGAATAGTTTGGTTGTAAGGGATTGTAGTATGAATTCAATATAGTTGTTGTAAATTGTTTTTTTTCAAGGCATGTCATTTAAAAATTAATTTTATAAAAATAAATTATTCATTGCGAATTTGAAATACTTATAAGRAAACTCKTAAAATACTAAAATAAAAYGGAGAGACGTGGAGTACTACTGGACATATATGTTACTACTAGCTGTACAAAGTTGAGTGAACAAGAGAGAAACCAGATAAATCAGYWTTTCAAAACACGGAAATTATGTTTTTCTATTAGTTTAATTTTGTCATTTTAAGATCATCGGGTTAAAATGAAAAAATAAACTAAATGCAATGTAGAGAACAATTTACTTTGATGATCTTCAAAGTAAATAATGCACAAAATGATTATGTATTTTCTAGTACATTTYGTGTCCGCTTTCACTTGATGCTTTTCATATGTGTTCTTTTCAACTTATTTGTTATTATCAGAACTTATCTGAAATTATTTTGTGAGAAAGGAAAATAATATAGTTCCTCCGTATCAAATCAAACGCAACAAACCACATTTCACGCATTTCGAAGTTGAGATTTGACAATGTAAACAAGCAAATTATTCAAAATAATTTTAATACAATGAAGAATGAGATTATAACTTTATTGT
>SNQN01005030.1:0-16571 GCA_008642245.1 Bassia scoparia | reverse complement strand
TCAGAATGCTGGTTATCAAAGGAGAGGGACATGCAATCCTTACCCTGAATGTGTTGATAGGAATATAGGATGTATCATTTCCCTAGAGGGTTTAGGGTTCCTGAGTTTTCTCCTCTATTCTCAGGCGATGGATTAGTGTCTATTGAAGAACACTCGGTCAAGTTTAACTGYCAATGTAGGGATGCAACAGATAATGATTATCTTAGATAGGGATTGTTCTCTAGTTCCCTTACTGGTACTGTATTTTCTTGGTTTATACATCTTTCTCCAAACTCTATACARACTTGGCAAGATTTGCAAGGTTAGTTTTTTCGTTGCTAGATTACATCGATAGCACAAGGAAAAGGGGAACAAGGATTACATTGCTAGATTTAAGAATGTTAAGATTAGATGTCATTTGAACTAACCTGAATATGAGTTTGTTTTAATAGTTTAGAAGAAATTGTCATATCCTTTTAGGAAAAAAAATTGAGGGTTAATACTTAATTGATTTTATGGCATTGTCAAGTGTTGTGGTAGCATATGAAAGATGTTTGGCTAAAGAGTCAAAAGGCAAACATAGATATTATGCTAACTATGCAAACAATACTGATGAGTGCATAAATGAGGATGAAGAATCTTGTGATGTGGCTATGGGTCCTCCATTCAAATGTCCCCAACTGGTTAGCAACAAGACTTCTCAAAAAAAGGATTTTAAAACTAACAAAAAGAGGGAATACACATTTGATGTCAAGAAATGTGATGAAATCATTAATTGGTTGTTAATATTCAAGAAGATTAAACTAGTTGGTCCACATAAAGATAGAGATCCTAACGAAATAAAAAAATCTATTGTAAATGACATGATGCCTTCACCCATAAAACTCGTGATTTTGTAAATTTCAGAAATATAATTTAGGATGAAATTGATAAAGGAAATATGAATTTCCTTGATAAGAATGCTAATGCATGTGACATAGATCTTGATTTTATGTTAGAATTTTAAAGATATGAAATGGACTGTAACATGGTTACTGCGGGTGCTAACATTCTTTCTCATGTTAAGATGCAAGAGTTATCTAATGTGGATATTTCTGTAAAATTATACAATAGGTTCATGGAGGAAGGAGAATTAATTACTCCAAAATGCTAAGAATAAGACTATGTCAATCTTGATGTGTGCAGATGGCTTTTATTGCTTCTCACTCGACCAATCAGTGTAAGGCTTTCAAAGGATTCCCAATTACAAATAAGTTTACAATTGAAATTTMTCATCATTCTATTTAACCTTTAATGGGAGCTACAAGTTGACAATTTGACCAAGTTACTTAAGCAAATGGATATTTTTGCATGGGTGAGATTCCCACTAAATATGTTTGGATGCATCTTAAGAAAGCTTTCTTTCAAACTGTTTATAGAGCAATGGATGGTGCCTAAATAAAATATGGTATGTTGAATATATTCAGTTTGTGAAGATGTACAAACCTAGTTAAAGAAAAAATTCAAATAATCATTAGTTCTTTACATTGCTTATTATTTTTATCAATTTTTCACTTTTCCAATGCAATATTCAAAATTCATATTAATGTGAAATTCTTAAGTATCTGTTGAGTGTCAATTATATCTTAGACAACACTCTATCATCACTACTTAGTTTGCCTAATAAATTATTAATAAGCTTTTGTGCTGAGCACAGTGAATGACAAGATATAATATATTATTATTATATATTATTAATATATATTTATATATAATATTATATATAATTATTTATATTATAATTATATTATATTATAATTATATTATTTTTATTTATTATATTATTTATTATTTATATTATTATATTATTATTATATTATATTATATTATATTATGATATATATTATATTTTTATATTATTTATTATATTATATTAATTATATTATATTCAACGCTATTTTTTTAGGATGAGAATGATCAAAACATGACACTTGGTCCATATCATATACAATTGTTTTGGATTTTTTTGGCAAAAAAATCATACTTAGTCACTTTCAAATGTTAAATACGATAAGTATGTCGATTATTTTCATTTTTAAAGGTTTCGTCCTAACAAAATAAACAGCATCACAGTGTTTGATTTCCAATATAATTAACAATAATTGATACTTAGTATTGATCAAGTGCATAGATCTGGTACTAATTTTTTAATGTGATTTTTCCACTAATTATAACAATCAATAACTCATTTACATCCCGAACTTTGGATGTGTACACTATCAACAAATTTGATATTTTTTTATTGTTTCATTAATTTTCATTTAATTCTATAACTAAAGTAAACAAAAAATTCAAATATGAATTTAAGTTATCGTGAAATATGTTTGTCTACAAAATAATTAACCATAAATAGACACTCAAAAGTGTCTTATACTAACAAACTGACCAAAACTAATTCATACACATTTAACTAAAATTATTCCTTTAAAAAAACCTACGAATTATTTGAATATTATAATTATTGTGCACGTTGGTGATGTAATGCAATCGAAACCTGTGTAGTATGGCAAATGATCTTCCATTAGAGACTTAGGGGAACGTTCATTTGAACCTCAGTTTATCAACTACTCAGCTATATGATATTGTGTTCTGCAGGTTTGGTAAAGGCTCTCAGAAGAATCAGCTGCAATTTTCAGTGCTACTAGGTACCTTTCTCTTGTCAATGATAACATTTGTTGACTTTATGGAGTTAAAAATTGATAGTTTGCATTTTCATAAGTTAGGATGTGGATGGTCTGATTAAAAATCGTATGCACTAATTGCTTTTGGTTGATGACTACATTTATGAGATATGGTAGTAGTCAAATGGAGTATCAATTAAAATATATAGATTTGTTTCTTTATTTTTTTCTGTCATCAAACAAATTTTATGGGGATGAAAATTTCTATTCTATGGAATTTTTGTATGATACTATACTGCTAAAAAAATCAAAGTTTGGATTGGAAAGATAAGAAAAAACATAAAATTGCAGAAAGTGATTAAGAAGAGATAAAGTGTTAAGATGTATTGGAATGGTAGTTTGTGTTGATTTGGATGTAGGTTAATTTTTGAACGATTTTATATCTCTTATATGTATGTTGAATTTTGATTGAAGGATAAAGAAGTATAGTATATTTAATTGTGAGATAGGAGATAATTGTAACATTTTCAGTGAAAATATTTACAGTTTGCTTGAGATTGATGCTTCAATTATGCTATAACCAGTAATTGTAGTCAATTCATTAAAGACTCTAATGAGTATTCTAAAAGTAGAACTGAATTGTTAATTCAATCAATCAATCAATCAATCATCATAGCTTAATCCCTTAGTGGGGTCGGCTAACATGGACCAATGTGAATTATCCGGGAAGGTCATCCACATAATTTTCTCCTCACTCCCTCCGTCGAGAGCCTCACTCTCTTGCAAATCCAACTGCTTCAGATCTTTTCTAACTCCTTCCACAAGTCATTTTGGTCTCCTCTACCTCGTTTAAAATCCCTTGATCCACTCTTCTACTGCTTCGCCGGTGCCCTCTGAGGTCTCCGTCTTACAATGTGCCAAACCAACGCAAGGCGGTTTTCCTTAACTTTGCTTGCAATATCTGCAAACACCAACTTTCTGGCGGATAATCATTTCTTATTCGATCTCGTAGACGTGTTCCCTGCACATCATCTTAACATCGCATTCGGTGACCCACACTTTTTGAAAATGCTCTTTTTGGAAGGCCCAACATTCCGTACATAAAGCAACCTGTCTTTATAGCAGATTCCTGTAAATTATTTTGTATTATTTTGTACGTTTGTATGAATAAAATTAACTCTGATGGTAACATCACTGAGTCACTGGCTCACGCGCTTAGCAAATTACGGGCGAAGAAAAGTAGAATTGTAACTAAACAAATCCTACTATTGTCCAGCCCAAGGTTTGGCCAACCGTGTTCATTGAAATTGCTTATGTGTTCTACTATTTCACGCAAAAAATGTGAGTGCTTTTTTAGTACACAATATTTTTCACTTGTGTCTTTTTCCTCTAATTTAGTTGCTATTATTTAGGTCTATGCTCAAAAGGAAATTTGTTTATGTTATGATTGCTTGTTAATGATTTAAGGTTGTTTGTTTATCAAGATAAGAGAATGTACTGTCATAGTCTAAATTGTAGTGCATAATCATTTTAGCAGCAGAACTGTATGTTCATAGTGCTGCTATATGTAAGGTTCCAATGGAATTTTGTGGATTTGAAGTTTTCTATTATTGTGTCCATCAACAGATGACTCTTCTCTGGTTTATTGTGAATTATTATATTATATATATATATATTTTATATATTTATTATATATATATTTATATATATTATTGATATATATTATATATATTTAATATATTATATACTATAATAATATATATATATATACATATTACTTATTATATATATATATTACTATATTATATATAACATTATAATAATATATATATAATATATATTTATATATAATATATATAATATGATATATATATATAGACTATATAAGTTGGATTATATATTATATATAATATATCATAATATATTTACTACTATATACTATATCATATATATATATCATTCATATTAATATAATAGTATACATATATATATATTATATAGATATATAACATATTAATATATATTACAATCCATATCTCAGTACTTTATAAATGGTTGTAAGTGTTCACAGAGCAGAGTAATGACAGCATATGAACTCATCCATAGCACTCATCCATGCCGCTCACTCCACTCCTGCCATTCAATGAATCAGGCAAACTGATCAACGGTTTATGTTGTACTCTTACTTCCTCCTTTTTCCGAATGAGCTTCCTCTTCCACCCTTCATCTTTCCTCAACCATTTTTTACATTCTCTCTCAACTCTCTCTTCTTGCGTCTCTTACTGTCACGTCAGTGCCCGACACATCAGCATGCATGTCAGCATATGATTTAGGACATTTGGTGCATTACAATTTAGGACAATTTTTACGATTTAGGACATTTATGATTTTAAGGATTATTTTCGGATTTAGGATATTTGTGCATAAAATTTGGACTTTTTATCGTTTAGGACCATTTTATGATTTAGCGAACATTTTTTCGATTTAGGACATTTAGTGATTACAATTTAGGACTTTTTTTTACGATTTTTAGCACTTATCCACGATAAGCCATGTCAAGTTCACTAGCGCGTTCAGCATGCACGTATAGCTGTCGTATACATGCACGTATGCAACAGCGTTGACGTGGCATGCCACGTCACACCAACCAATGCCCACGTCGAGATGTTACTAGTCATGCGGTGGGCGTGACGTGGCGGGGTGCTAACATGGCGACTTACGTGTTGTTTTATTGCATTGATTGCTTGACGTGGTGCTAGTGTATGGTTATGATAGGCTAAGATTAGTTCAATGAGTTAATTGTCGTAATTAATGATAATGGTTGAGATTTAGGTTTTAGTTTTTCATCAAATTATATTGGTTTTCACTATAGTCTGATCCTGTTCGCTATCTAATATATAAAATGTTATATATAATTAGTATAATATATTATTATACATATATTTATATATAATATATATGATAGGCTATTATATAATGATATATTACTAGCCGTTGCAGCCTCGGGCTGCGATTGTGCGCGTGCCGCCGACGGTCTATTAGAACGAAGTTGATCGACATGGGTTATTGGGTTGAAAAGGTTATAATTGCTCAGAATGTACAAAATAATTAGAACGATTCACACCAAATCAAGCTTCTTGATATTGGCAAAAAACTTTTCATTATACCTAATATTAAAACTACTGTATAAACTCAATAAGCATAGTTGGTGAATAATATATGAGTACTATATGGGTTTGAGCAGTGTTCACTGGGCTACTAATATTATGTAATCACCCAATATGCGTTGCTGTGCTTTGACATGAGATTGGGATGTGCATACTATCAATAAACTAATAAAAATCTCGCAATCTTATCAATTCAGATTAAAGAAAATAAATCAAAGCAAATATTTCAAACTTGATATTGTTAACTTGCAATAAACTTTACAGACGCATGTCCCATAAATCTCTCTCCATCAAGTAAATTAAAATAGAGATGTAAATCTTAAACATCGAACTAACTTTCATCTAAAACCCTTGAGGCATAATAATACATGTCCTACAATAACTTCACATAAGAGTGCGATAGCGGATATGCTCTGCCATAGTAGGGCTAGCTACAAGAGTGAAGTTGCATTAATATGAGAGTAACGAAACCTTTCAGCCCAGAGCGCACATATACACCGCGAGATTCACAAGTCAGTTGCATTGCACTGCAGCTCGCAGGTTTCCAGGTCTGCTATCCCCATGAACTACGCCTGTTGTTGTTGTTCAACTTCTGCTCTGTGATGTGATGTCTTCTGCTTTGGTTGCAACGGACACAGACACCAAGGCAAAATGGCTGGTCTGTTGCTGTTGCTGTCCAAGTTGACTTCATGTACTGACTGCCACTACAATACTGTGCTACCAGCGACAAACCAAACCAGGGCAAACACAATAAGGTTAGCATTCAGTAAACCATCATATATATTCTTTTTTAAAAATAGTCATTGCACGAACAGTCGTTAGATATACATTACACCTATAAATTATAAGCCCTATATCACTATGCTACGAAATTTTCTTACATAGTAGCGCACCTTGACCTTTGCGTATCTTTCAAACTGAAACATAAACATTTTATTCACTATAATTAGCTATCATTTTTTTACTCATATGTGTCGTACTTTAGAATTAGATGCTGAACTTGAAAATGTGAATGAAAGAGATAATAACATTAAGCTGAGAAATGACGAATTCAAATAAGGAAATGTAATTAGTTGAGCAATTTCAGTAGAATTGGAATACAGGAAGCGAAAACTTAATCGAAGCGAAGAGTCTTAGGACAGAAATAGATTATAATTGCTTTTTTTTTTATTAGTATGTCGTTTCAAAAGCAAACTTAAACTATGCAACAGAATGGTCCAATGGAAAAATCTAAGTTGTGCTAGCGACAAGTAGGATAATATGAAATAATATCAAAAAATTATTTCAGTAAGAGAATGGCTTCCCGGTTTCATTAGCAGATCCTCGCATTGTATGCGTTTTTCCACTGTTGTTTGCCATAAGCAAATAGTACCACTAAATATCATGTAAGTATAAATAAAAAGAGCTATGAGAAAAAATATTGAAACAAAAGAGCAGATGTATCACCTAAAAACAAGTCAGACATAGGTAAAAAAACGACCGTAATGAAAAAAAAACCTGAAACAGAACCAAACTCTGCTTCGTCAATTTCATAATCTATTCTTCCTTTTCATATTATTCTCACTTTGCAATATGAATGCAATCTTGTCACTTTAAACACTAATTTCATGATTTATAAAATAATCCACACACCAACATTATGCAAATAACCTCATAGGCAGTAACCAATTTTGAACTTAGTAGTATTGTACTGTCAATGATCAACTCTCTTCCAAAGTTATCAATTTCATAATTCCTTTTCACCTTCATCTAATTAACTTTACAACAACTAATTGAGTTACAAAGCAAAAGCAGCAATTGCATACGTGTCGACAAAACCCTACATTTCGATTAGCAGTCGTAAACACTACCAAAGACCAATTGCATAACTGTGTCGCCAAAACTCACATTTCATTACAGTCCTATCCAAAACTAACGAAAACATGATGCTTTGCTCATAAATTTCACATAATTCAGATACATTCACATAATTTCTACTCGGCATTTCTTAACATTCAATAGCATTATTTAAGCAAAACCCTCAGATTTATGAAATAAAGAGAAAGAATCACAACGTTGAATCCATAACAGCAGCAATATACGACTCTTTTGGTATGAGCTTCAATAAACTTACGCTGAATACCATATTGAAGAAATAATTAGAAGCATTTTTCCAATGACATGTACGAATTAATGAATAATTAGTATAGATTTACCCAAAAAAATGAAGAGAGAAAACATAAATGAAAGATGTAGAATAAATTTAAATTCGAACAAATCAAAACAAAAAAAAACCAATTACAACTAACTACAATGAATTCACAATTAAAATCGATAATGAATGGCAACACTTGAAATTGAAAAACCCAACTGCAGCACTTTAATTTGATTAGTCCGCGATAGCAAAAACCCAGAGCGCTAAAAACAATCAGTTATATAACACAACGAACAAATGCAATAATAATATAATAAGATCACTACTAAGTATTTAGGAAAGTATGACAAGGTAAGTAAGTAAGTAATTCATACAAAAGATTCAACAATAATACTCATTTTTTTTATCGCGCAATTACATCATAAGACAAAAAATCAAAAACCAATTTCAAACAAGCTCTAAACTCTCAACAATATTCAACGAATAACTCAACCCCGGAACTATAACCCTAAAACAAATGTAATTTTATCAAACTAATCAAGGTTCCAATCAAGGCCGATAATTGAATTATCGAAAGCAAGTAGCCAACAATCACATTCAGTATTTCAAACACCTTTTCGGCCTTACATCAATTATTGAGTTGAGGCAGAGGCAGGTTGTGTTGGTTTGGGCTAGTGCAGCGCTACAACAGGTCGTAAGACTGCTACAAGTCAGGTGCATGCAAAGCGCAGGTCCACTGACTGGGGCTTGTGTGGCAGTACAGTAGAAGGGCAGTAGGCAGCGCTTGAAACAAAGTAAACAAGTTTATAAATGTAGTTATTTTCTGTAATTGAGCTTGAATGTCATTGCATATAGCATTAGCAGAGCAATCTGATGGTTCGGACCGCAAGCAGTAGGCTGCTGCCGCGTCAAATGGGCTAGTGCAGCAACCGGTACAGGGTCCACTGACTCTGGGCTTTGCGTTGTAGGCAATGTAGCAGTGCAACGGGGCAGTAGCAGCGGCTTCGAAAACACAGTGACAGCAACAGGTTATAATGCAGTTATTTCTGTAATGAGCTTGACTGTCCATTGGCATATATACGCAAGTTGAAACATTTCAAATTTGAAAGAAATTGATTCGTCATTTGACAATTTTAATCTCTATTAAAGTTGTTTAGTTCATATTGGTTTTAAAAGGACTAAGCTAGTTCTATCATTGTATTGTTAATTCATTGATTACTTTAGTTGGGAAGTGATGATGAACACCTGACTCGAAATACCTATCTTTTGGTTAGAAACGAGCAATTTAATGAGGGATTTTATTTGTCTTAAATTTAATTGAATTGATGTGGTTTATTTTTCTCAATTAAAGCTTGCCTTTCAAGTGTAGATGATACACGCTTGTTAATCTTTGCTTTTTCTTCTACAACCTTCAAGGAGTTTGTATAGCAAGCATGTTCCGACTTCTTTGACTTCATTTCTAAGCCTCTTTCTAGTATTGTAATCATATAAGGTCTCTTCACGACTCTTTTCCGAAATAGTTTCAATAGTGCAATTTTTTTCTTAATCAATGTTTTTTTTTAATAAAAAATAGCAGCAAAATACATATCTTGAACATAAATCAAAACTCACAAATGAACCAAGAATCGCAACTTTCACACAATAGAAAATTAATAAAAAAATGGTGAAAGCTAGAAATCAAGAAAAATACCTTGAAATCTAGATCGAATTAGGCAATCAGACCAAATGTGTGGCCGAAACTGTCTTCTGCAAAACAATTGTGAAATAGAAATTTGGTATTTCGATCTCTTCCTCTTTTTGCTTTCTTTTCATCCTTTGTATCGTAAGAAATACTCTGCTTTAATATTAAAACTTGTTGTTTAAATGCAATATATACCGTAATATATAATTTGAAGATTTAATCCGACTACAATTGTGAAGGGCGAGGAAAAGTTGAAGATAGAGATGAACTAACTACAATTAGTCCTTAAATTGCAATCAACACAGAAGAACAAGTTTTAACCTAATAAAAAAGGATTCATAACTATGAAACGAGATAAAAAAAATAGTGATAAAACGAAATACTTCTGTGGTGATTCAATTTAGGACTCAATCTTTTGTGTTGATTTACAAAGAAACAAACAAAAGCAAATCATTTGGAGTTATATTGGCCTTATACTAAAACGAAACAAAATCAAGAAGTAACAAAACCAGATAGAGAAGGTAGCAGCTTTTTGTCGGCGATAAAAGAGCAAGAAGAGAGAAGGAAAATGACATGTAAAAAGACGAAAGAGAGAGTATGAGGGAGAATGTAAAATTAGGGTTGAGGATAAGAGTGAAGGTGGAAGAGAAAGCGTCGATGAAGAAGGAGTAAGAGCAACGTAAACCTTTGATCAGTTGCTGATCAATTGAGTGGCATGGATGAGTGGGTGGTGAGGTGGCAATGGATGAGTGGCCATTCTGCTGTCATTTTGTTGTGAAACCTTAACAAAATTATCTAATGTATGGATATGGAATGTTTATGATATATATTATATATATATATATATATATATTATAATAATATATATATATATATATTATATTATTATTTACTATAATAGTAGTATAATATGAAGTACAAAGGAGGAGGCATCGTTGATGGACACAAAAAATAGAACACTATTCAACTCCATAAATTCATTGGAACGCTACTAGTAGCCCACTATGAACATGACGTTCTTGCCTGCTAAAATGATTATGCACCCAAATTTAACTATGACAGTACATCTCTATCTTGATAACAACACACCTCTGAATCATTATACAAGCATCATCAACAGTAAAAAATATTCCTTTTGAAGCAAGACTTAATAATTAGCACTATTAGAGAAAAAGGGAAAAGTGAAATATTGTGTACTAAAAGCAATCACATGTTATTTGCGTGAAACTAGTAGAACGCAATACTGCAATTTCAATGGAAACGTTGGTCACAAACCTTGGGCTGAAATGAACGTAGGATTGGTTTAGTTAACTATTATTTTTTTCACACCGCCATTTGCTAAAGCCGTGAGCCAGTGACTCAGTGAGTGACACAACTTCAGGGTTTAATTTTAATTATATCAACGTACAGAAATATACAAAATCAATTTACAATTGCAGGTTCTACTTTTAGAATACATCTTTAAGAGTCTTTTTATGAAATTGCTAACATTACCTGGTTTGTAATAAGATACTGAAGCATCAATGTCAAGCATTCGTAAGTACTTTTCATGAATATGTACATTATCTCCTATTCAACATTAATATATAACTTCTTTAATCTCAATCAAATTCAACATACATGATAAGAACGATATAAAATGTTCAAATTAACCATACATACCAAAATCAAACACAACTTACCATTCAAATACACATCTTATCACTTTCTCTTTCTCTCTTAATCATTTTTCTGCAATTTAATGTTTTTTTCTACTTCCAACTCAAACTTTGATTTTTTAGCAGGTATGAAGGTATCATACAAAATTCCATAGCGTAATAGAAATTCATCCCCATAAAAATTTTGTTTGAGGCAGAAAAAAGAAACAAATCTATTATTCTTAATTGATACCATTTGAACTACCTACCGATAATCTCATAAATGGTGTCTCTTCAACAAGCAAGTTAGAAGTGCATATGCGAGTTTTTAAAATCAGACATGCCTCGGATCTAACTATGAATGCAAGACTCATAAATTTTAACATCCTATATCCAAGTCAACAAATTGGTTTCATTGACAGAGATAGGTTACTTGTAAGCTTGAAAATTTGCAGCTGATTCTTCGAGAGCTTAACCAAACTGCAAGACAATATCATCATAGTTGAGTAGTTGAGTAAACTGAGTTCAAATGATGACGTCCCCTAAGTTCTAATGGAGAGATCGATTTGCACATACTACACAGGTTTAGATTGCATTACACCTCACACAAAGTGCTACCATTATATATGATTATCCAAACACGAAAGTCTTGTTAAGAGACAATAACTTTAAACAGATAAAACTAGTTTCAAATTAAACAGTTGACCATACTTATAGTAGCTTTAGTAATCCAACAATCTCAATACTTTATAGTGTATGATTATTGAGATGATCGAAATTCATTGAGAATTAGGATTAGGAAGACCAAAAAAGGTCGAGAAAGCATGGAAAAAAAACCAATAGTAAGTAAGCTAGGATAAAAATCTGAAAAAAGAAAAGCATGCATAAAGAGTACTCCTATGTTTGTCATAGCTCTGCATAAGTCTTTCCCTGTTTTCACAACAGTATCTTTGTTTGATCCATATCTGGTGATTATAACAAAGAGAACCAACATGAAATTCCTTCACACACTTTTACAATCCAATCAAAACAATCAAATCAATCAAACAAAAAATCAAAACAAGAGGAGAAACAAAATCGCATAACTTTTCCATCATCAACAAATACGAATGAGGAATTGTAAGTATTTAAATCAAATTGCACTGACATTCACACTCAAACAAATTGAAATCAAATTACAGAATAAATAAATGACCACTAAAACTAAATGAAAAGAAAATCATGAACTCCTCAAATTTCAGACTTCCCATTATTACTCTTACACTTTGATTAAGAGGGGCAATTTGATCAAATATCATCAAACCAATTCCTCAATTCTTTTAATCACACCCGATTACCCATAATGTTCTTATATAGGGAACATGGAAAAAGCATGAATGATGTTTTTTGGGCAATTATTGATCAAGAAAGAAAGAAAAAACAATGAAACACAATAAGAGTATAAAGGAAGTGACTAACCTTGATGATAGAAGAGCTGGCAATGGTAGGTGAAAGCGCACGTTTCGCTTCCATCCGCATGAAAACGAAAGTAGAGAGGCGAGGAGAGAAGAAGGGATGGCACATCATATGAACTAATTAAAATCTCAACCATACCTTCAAGCAGACGAAAGCATGTGCACGTAAAGCTACATGTACATAAGTCGCACGTAGTACGCCTCAGGACAATAACATGCAGTCACATCAACAGCTGAGTGGCGCGACAGGCGACAGTGCCTGATGTATCATTGGGGGTGTTGACAGTGGCATGTTTGATGTCAGGATGCCACAGTCAGCAGCTGAGTGAACGTGGCAATCATCCATTCAGTCAACGCACACGGTCAACATACGCAAGCACACCATCGACGCGCCCATTACAGCATTAGCATCTAATGCAGAAATGTCTAAATTGTATAGGAATGCCAAATCGTTAAAAATGTCACAAACCGAAAAATGCCTAATCACAAATGTTCTAAAGTAAAGATGTCTAATATTGTATTTCTAAAGTCCGAATAAAGTCTATAATTGTTAGTGATAATCTAAAAATGTCTACGTTTTAGTTTTCACCAAAAAGATAAGGTTTTAGTGGATCTTTTTGAATATCTTCTGATTTCGTCTCTGTCCTTCCTCATTCGGCGATGACGTGTATCTTTCTCTCATCTCTAATATATTAATTATATATATATATCTATTTAGATATATATATATACACAACATATCGTTTCTCTGCTTCATACATGTCGATGATAAAATTGCAGGAGAATCAACTATAAATCAGATGTTCTTTCCTTGAATCTAAACAAAAGTGAAATTGGTTTACCGTTTAAAATCGAGTTTAATGAATTTACATATCACTGAGAGTTGTCAAATCATTCTTGTTCAATTATAGAATAGCATTTTTTGATAAATTTTGTGGTGATCATTCAAGGAATTAGGGGTGACTGATAAATTGTAAAATGTGATGTTAGACTCAACGACAATGGTTGGCCCTAAAATCTCTCACGATTCGATATAACGTAATAATAATGCATATCATGACGTTAACCTTATGTTTTCGACTATAAGATTCTTAGAATTCAAAAAAATTTTATGACACAAACAAAAAACTTAAACTTAATTCAATGATTTTGCGGCTCTATAAGTTCGTCATCCGATATTTCGTTGTCCATATGAAGATAAAAATCTCAAACAAAATTAAGAAATTGATCATTATGTTCAGATTCATGGTCAAACACATTGGTCGGATGAAGTTGTTCCTCTTATTGTTCCAAAGTAAACTGAAGTTTTGTACTAAAAATATGCGTCAGGTCAAACTAATAATTTGTTGGTATTAATGAGAGAAAAGGTGAAAGTTAATTGATCAACTTTCTGTGGTGGTAAGCGTCCGAATTAGAACTCAAGTTTTTCTAGTGATATGAGGTCAATGTCTGTCTTTGATATTATGCATCTTTTTAATGCAATATCTTATTTAAATTATTTTTTCAATATTGGTTTTATATGGGTTTTTCTAATTATACCCTCTAATTTTTCAGTTTCTATAGAATAACCCTATGTTTTTCTCTTCTATTGTACCGCTAATTTTTCATATATTCAATTGTAACCTTATTAGTTAAATTTAACTAGACATTGGTTAAGAAATTAATTTTTTTTAATAAAACAAACATCATTTAAAAAAAAAAATCACACACATGAACCACCTTCCATTCCACCACTACCACATTCCACAACAACACATCTGACATCACACCAGAACACCACACCATTAACATCCAATCTGAACAGCTCCCACCGATGAACATCGCTACTCCTGATGAGCACCAACCCAACCGCGAACACCCAAATTCGACAACCAATACACAAAATTCGACCACTCACATATCATGAGCCACACCAACCAGACACAAAGCCAACACACACACCCATATTCGACGCCCAACCCCCAATTCGAGAACCCCCCACATCGAATCCCCCAATTCTTGAAACACCCCAATTCAACCCCAAATGCGGAACCCACACCAAATCATAATCCCCTAAATCGCAAACACACCCCTTCTAACCCAAATAACACCGAAATTAAATTAGGGTTTGAAATTGTGAAATTAGGTTTAATTTGTGAATTTATGGGTAGAATTGATTATCAAATCACAAGACAGGCTCAAATCGGTATGTAGGGCATTTTTTTAGGGAAATCGAGTTGACAAGTGGGGTGCAAAATTGGTGGGGGTTGCAGGCTGGCCAGTGGTTTCGAGTGGTGTGGGTGGGTGTGAATTGGGTTCGAACAGGGGGGATTGCGATTGGGCGGGGGGGGGGGGGTTCGATTGGCGGGCGGTTTCGATTGGGTGAGGTTTGATTTGGGGTGAATTTGCGAAGGTGGGGGCTTGGTTTTCGAGGGGGAGTGTGCGCGTGGTGAGGTCTGCGAGGGGTGGGTAGATGGTGGGTAGCGAGGGCAGTGGTTGCGAGTTGGTGGTCAGGTGAATGGAGGAGGGTTGCGTGGGGAGGTTGGCTTGTTCACTGGTGGTTGGTGTAGAAGGTGGATGTTGTGGGTGGGTGGTTGAGGTGGGTTTTGTGGATGGGTTAAGTGGTTATTTGGGGAAGAAAACCATGGTTAAGCTAATTTAAATTTTGGTATTCATGATGAGAAGATATTAATTAGGGGTAATTATGGAGGAAAAAACTTGGGGGTATTTGTAAAAGTGAAAAGTTAGAGGGGTATAATATAGAAAAACYCGTATATGTATTTATACATCAAATTTTAGTTGTTTTCAATTATAAATATAAAATTGGATTGGAACTTTATGATATAAACTATATCTATTATTATACATTTTGTTATAGAACCTTGGTTTAATGAATTAAATTAGTTTAACAAACCAAATATAAGTTGTTTTAACAAGAAAAAAAATCTTAGAATAACTACAAATTGTTAGAATGGGTAACACCACCTAGATTTTTCTATAATAATTCAAACACACACAACAAAATAAGTTATATACGGAAACTAGAAAATCATCAATCATTAAAAACATTAATTCGGATTTTTAGATTTGCCGCCGTAATATCCATGTTTTCGAAACCATTGTGTGCAATATTAAGACATAAATTGTTGAATATGCAACCATTAATTGACGAGTTTGAATCCAATTTATTAGTTGTAACTACTCACTTCTGGTGAAAAAACATAACATATCACTGTTCCCACATGTAAGATGCATATGGATGTTATCTTCCCCATCCAATTTTAGTTGTTTTTAATTATAAATTTGATTGAAACTATATATATTATTAAATATATTCTTATAAAAACTTGGTTTAACGATTACATTAGTTGAATTAAATTAGTTTCATTAAATTAATTTAACAAATCGAAATATAAGTTGTTTTAATGAGAAAAAAAATGTTAGAATAACTACATATTGTTAGAATCGATAACACTACCTACAATTTTCTATATTAATTCAAAGACACACAAAAAATAGTTACATCTTAGATAGAAAAAGGAGGAAATCATCCATCATTAAAAACATCAAATCCAAATTTTAGATTATTCGCCGTAATATCCGCATTATCGAAACCATTGCRTGCAAAATCAAAGACATAAACTTCTATATCTGCAACAATTAATTGACGAGCTTGAATCYAATTTATTAGTTGGAACTCCTCACATCAGTTGAAAAAACACGAGGCATCATTGCCCTCACATATAGGATGCATTCGGATGTCATCTTTCCCCCATGATATCCACCCTATTAGGGTTAAGAAAAACTTTTCTCATTTCTTTATCATGTACTAAAGGATCATAAATTCTCAAACAACAACCAGATTTGTACAATTGTTGGC
>SNQN01005029.1:29046-47404 GCA_008642245.1 Bassia scoparia | reverse complement strand
TTTTTTTTTTGCTTGCTTCTGGGAGTGAGCTATGAGGGCACTGCATTCCATCTTGCTTATGATGGAAGCACAATTAAAAACTTAAGGATATGTTGCAAAAGCTTATCTATATGTTATGAACTAAGGATGTGTTTATCATAGGAGGTTTATTATTTGGTTACCCTAAGGTTTATTTTTGGATGTATTTTAGCTAAAACAATTGCATAGTTTCATAGAAATTTAAGGATCGTGTGTTTTAAAACAATTTTCTTCTGTAAGTTATGTATAGCATTGTACATTGTACATGGGMATCGCGTGTTTTAAAACTCATGCTGCTGTAGTTGATATCAARTCGCTTTATTACATTGTATTTTCTAATTTGACAGTAGACTGATAATAATAACATGCCAGGGTTGCTTCTTTCGGCAATTTTATAGATCTGTTCGTAGATCTGATTACTTGGCATTGCGTCATGGATTTGTTAGTGTAAGTTCCTCAACTGGCGATACATTATTTCATTTGCATCTTGTCATTTTATTATGATTTTTTCACTTTTTTCATAGGTTCCTCGTTATAATTTCCACTCTTTCCATAGGTTCACCTAGCACCAGGAAGTAAATTTGATTTTCAAAAGTATATCAAAAGATCGTTGGAAGATGACTTCAAGGTAGTTGTGGGTATCAGGTAAATATATATGTTTGTCCATTTTCTTTGTTGTTATTGTTACTCTTTGCTTCCAGTTGTAATTTATGAACTCAAATTCCTTTGACATCGGCAGTCCTTTGTTATGGGCATCTGCAGTCTTGTTCCTCCTCCTTAATGTTGATAGTAAGTTTGTTTTCTTTATGCATGTTTGCTTCTGGCTGGGTGTTGTTTCGACTAGATTTTACTAATTCTAGTTTGTCTCAGGATGGGATTCAATGGTCTGGTTGTCCTTCCTGCCACCAATAGTAAGAAACCTTCATAATTTCTCTTTTAAAACTATTTTTTTTCCTCTAACGATGCACAGTTAAAAGCTTTTCTATTGACAGTGAGTATTTTGTAGGTGATCTTGGCAGTTGGTATGAAACTCGAAGCAGTAATAACACAAATGGCTGTTGAAATCACAGAGAGACATGCCGTCATTCAGGGTATGCCTCTCGTACAGTTCTATAGCCATTTCTGTTTGAAATCGGCCGCAACTCATCTGTATCTTGATCCATTATGTTTTTGTTTCAGGTATCGTTCTTCACTTTCCTTTACACTGAAAAAAGAAACTAGTAAAAAGTTAGGCATGCATATCCCTAACAAGTCTTTGTTTCCCCCCTCTTTTTTCCTTGGTCAGAATGCTTTGAGATTACATTTTTCCTTGGATATGGGTAAGGATTCACCTGGCTTGTTTTTCTAAACCCCGATAATATCATCCTTGATGAATGGGAATGCATTTTTTCGTCTTTGCAGTATATGAATTTCTCAAGATCTTGCTTTCATCAAATTTCGTCATGTATATTGTCAGAGTTGTCTTGGGTAAGCCTTTCCCTTCAAACTCTTTTGTTTTGCTGCATAAAGCTCCGACATATTACATATTTCTGTTGTTCAATAATTAGGAAGAGCTTCTCAATGCAGATCCAGTTCAGTTTATGTGCTTTACATCACATCCACATTGTACGCCTTAGTCACTCAGTAAGTTACTCCTCGTTTCTAATCACGTTTATGGTTACATTTACCTTTAGACCGCAAAAGTTGCAATTTTCTCCACTTTAACATAGTGCTAAGTAATATGCAAAACCTTATTTATTTTAGTTTGATATGTGAGTTAAGCGACTACAAACCAGTAGACGGACTTTCTTTTGGAAAAATGTTAAGCTTCTTATTTGGCGGGTTATTGTGCTGGCAGATGGGATCAACAATGAAAGAGTCGATATGTTGATGAGCAAACGTCAAAGGCTTAACAAAAGTGGCGTATGAATGCCAAAAAGAAGAATGACGGGACCACCACCTATACCGACCCAAGTCCTTGGAACATCAAGGACAAATCAAATGACCACGATAGATCTTCAGGATGAGGATTCACCCCGAATCCTGATCTTCCGGAAAAAAAAAATCAAACCCAATTCATGACCTTTTGTAAATTTATTGAGAGTCTGGCAAATTTACCAGGGCTCAAATTTGAAGCAGAGAAACGAGCTCTTTATAGTGAAAAAACACACTGCTTTCCAGCATTTAATCCTTGCAGCGAGATGAAAAAGGAACGAAATCATCTTCGCCTGCTGATCACTTGACGACTGCATTGACTTGACAATTCCTTATATGTTATGTACATCGACTGCTCGTATTGGCTGATGTTTCAAATCTCAATCTTTTTTTATACTCAGTGTATATACTTAGACATATATCTTACATTTCTTGTTGTGTCTGTGATCATTATTCTCATTTAGGATTTTTGTTTTATAAGACTTTGTTTTAATCTCTAGTGGTTTTTAGCCATACGCCCATACTACTATGTATACTAAGTTGAGAGGGTGCTGGGAATTAGTATTTTTTGTGATTTTTGTAATTTAATAAAGCAAGAAGAATAATGCTAGAGAATTATTGAGCCCAAGGGATATTTCCTGTAATTGATTGATAACGACAACCATAAATCCTTCATTCGAGAGGAAGTCTCTCCAAAGAAAAATACAAAAGAAATGAAGATAACATAAATGACATGATGAAGATCTATTATCAAGGCCCCTATTTAAAGTACGAAATAGCAACAAACTTAGTCCCTAACAGAATCTACGTAAGAAAGTACAATTCTGCCCTTAACTAACTGATTGTGAAATTTCCTTCCACTCCAGTGGTTACCGCTCTGCTTTCCTTCGTGAATAATGAACAAAAATTGGAGGCCTGAGCTGTTCCATTGCATTACCCGCCCGCCCAACACTCCCACCTGTTCCTCAGGTGAAAAGAAAGGAACCTGAGATTCACAGCCTCAAAATCTTCCCAAGTAGCCTCAAAAGAAGGAAGATTGCTTCCATATTGATCAGAAACGATCCACCACATTTTGATCCCACAACTGACTTGTAACGGACCCCCAACATCCCTCAGGTGATCCACTTCATGAACCAAATCAGACAGTCATTGATGAGAATGATATGATGGGACAATATACCTGTGCTTTACCAAGCGCCTTGCAGAGTGTGGAATATGAAACACAAGATGTATTTTTTGTAATGGTCATTCTTTTCGGAGCGGCAGCTAATCAAATCAGCCTTATCCATGCTCTAACCAATGCGAGCTTCCTACTGGAAATGCCGTGAGAATCGGAGAGATAACTTCCACTCCTCGCTTGGCCAAGAAAGGGACTGTCGCATAAGTGTTCAGCTGCAGATAAACCAAATCATTCCACACCACAATCCCCACCCTCCGGCCCTGTTTTGAACCGCATCGTTACGATTCCGGCGGCGAAGCAAGTGAAACTTAGATATACTCATCAAGATGGCTCACGCTCCAAGCATGCTTCTTCTACAGACGACCACCAATGATAGAGCCAGCGTAACTGAGAAGATGACAACCGAGGTGGGTCTCTGCCATATCAAGACCTTGAAGGAAATATTTGAACTTTTCTAAGCGCTAAGATGTAGGTAGCAGTGTTGTAACTATACCAGCCACGAAAGCCATTGGATACCAATTCTTGGTTGCCATTAATAAAACGAACAAGTAAGCCTCCAAACCTTTGTTGACAACCTCCATGTTACCATCGGATTGAGGATGGTAAGAAGTACTCCGGCATAAGTTTGTGTCATGAAGTTTAAACAACTCRGACCAAAAGAGACTCAGGAAAATCTTGTCATGACAATGGAAATGGGAAATCCATGGAGACGTACGARCCCTTGCATAAAGGCTTGAGCAACCACGGGAGCAGTAAAAGGATGTTTCAACGGAAGAAAATGGGCATACTTGGAGAGGCGGTCCACCACCACCAAAACCGTGTCCCAACCATGAGACTTAGGCAAAGCTTTAACGAAAATCCATGGATACTTCCTCCCAAACTTGAGAGGGAATTGGCAAAGGTTGGAGAAGGCCCAATGGGCTGACTGTGGATGCTTTTTGTTGCTGACAAGTAGAGCAGTCCCTAACATACGCCGTGACATCCTTACGCATACCCGGCCAATACCATTCGGCTGCAAGGCGTTGATATGTTCGAAAATCACCTCCGTGACCTCCGGTGGGGGAGTCATGGTATTCCCCAATAAAGTCTTACGAATTTCAGAATCACGAGGCAAGACTATGCAGCCCTTGTAGAGTAAACAGTTGCCATCCCATTCAAATCCCTTCAATGGCATTTTCCCTTGTTTCATGTCTTGAGTGACCTCCTGTATCCACTTATCCTGCTGAATTTTGGTTTGAATGGAGCTCCAATCAACTCGATTAAAACAGAAATGGAATATACACTCCGTGACTCTTCAAATTCTCGTGAAAGAGCGTCGACCACAAATATTGGTGTTCCTGGTTTTGTACATATCAAAGAGTACCCGAAAGTATTTTCACCCATCTGTGATTGCTCGCCCACTCACGTGCTTCGCAAGTAAAACGCAGACTCCTTTGTATCGTCGAACCATTAATGCGCGCCTAGGAGGTAATGCCTCCATTTGAATCGGCCAGCAAATGGCCATCTATTCTTCTACTAATGGGTTGGCTTGAGGTCGCCTGAATTCCACAACACTTCTAAGTTAAGCCAACGGTATCCATGTGGAGAGATAGCCTAACGCCAAACCACGACGCATCGACTTAATAGTAGAATTTTTGGTAAAATCTAGGCAATCTACAGATTGGAGCTTTCACCATAGCTTATGTTCTAAAAACTAAAGCGTGTAGCCCCTCATGGCAACGAAATTATCCTTTCGCAGTGGTCTGTGTAGTGGAGCACGATGGAAGCATAACCTTGATACTTGCGGTATCCTGTGACGCAAGAATCCCTTTAGTGCCCTATGTTAAGGGAGGTCAATCGGCATAGCCCGAATTTTCGAGGTCATAGCTACTCCCACATTGATAAGGTATGACCAAGATAAGCCACTTGGACTTGGCAAATTATCAACTTTTTTTGGCATTGGCATACAACTCTTGTTTAATTTCTGAGAACTAGAGAGAGTGTTAGAGATGGTGCTCCATTCGATGTGCTATATGACCTAATTCGCGAAAGAACAACCAACGAAACTTGGCGTAAGTAAGTTGAATACATCATCATTAACTCTGAAAAAATGGCCGGAGCATTGTGAGTCCAAAGGGCATACGAGGAACATAAGACCGCTCGTGCGTCCGAAGGCTGTCTTGTTCCCACTTTGTGTTTGACCCGATTGGTGATCTCCTGTTTTTAAGTCAATTTGAAAAAACAGAGCCCATGTAATCATCCAATCATTCAAATAATGGAATTGGAAACTTATTCGGACCGTTGACTTTTCAAGGCATCGTATCCGACGCAAATAACTCCACGACCCATCTCGCTTTTGACTAACACACGGCTTGGAGAAAGCACTAGTAGAGGCTGGATTATGCCAGCTTGCAACAATCGTGCACAAGTCCGTCTCTCGATCCTTTTGGATTGAGGGTAACCTATAAGGTCGTAAACCACTGGATTTGAGCCCTCCTTCAGGTAATTAGCATGGTTAATGAGCAAAGCGATTCGGTGGAAGCCCATGAAGGATGGAAGACCCCATGAATGCTGTAATATTCTCATCAAGGGTTGGTGGTTGCAGCCCATACTCGAGATGTCGACTAACCTGCCTCCTTCGAGCCTGCATACAACAAAATCTCCCCTCTCCTTTGAAGGTTCCTAATCATGGCCTTAGATAAATGCCCTAACGCTCTAAAGAGGGGTCCCCTTCAAAGGTGTGTTTCCCATCATTGAGAATTTAATCAAGCTGTGTTTCCAATTTGTAGTCATTGTGACCCAGTATATATTCAAGCCACTGAATGCCCAGATATTAGATGAGATTCCCAATGTAGAATGACAAAAATCCTCCAATACACTTACCCTTGGAGTGGAGAACACACAGCCTTACACTCCCGTATGCCCAGTTGCACGATTCACCCGTTCCTAAGCACCAAACGGTCTTCTCGGAATAATTCAGCCAAACGGTCAATTATCGGAGTCAAAATGAAAATTATGATGCGGCCCCGAGTCATGCATGACCCTAATCTTAGGTTGTGACCACGCCGCGTAATTTCATTGTTTTGGAGTTGTATTCCCACAACCGAAGTAAAGAACCGGAACCAACGCCTCTCAGGTTGGCGTTCGTGTAGTCGTGGACAAATAGGGATCGAACTCGATGCGGTGAGCCTCCCCCTCCCCGAACCTCGTCTCACTACCGTCATCCTCGCGAATAACACTCAACTTTTCTCTCTACACTGGTGATTCGACATTTTCATCACACTATAAAATCACAATCCCTCTCTCGTTCGTTTAATTGGTTCACTTCTCGAAAGCGTCTTGAAAGCACCACCATGCAACTTTATGGGTAAAAGGAATGGAAATGGGTTTGTCTGGTTTGGCCAAAAGGGTTGTGTGTTGGTTGTGTGGCAGAAGGAAATCTTGTTGTGTTGGTTTGTGCCTTGCCCCACGCCATCTGGTCGCGCCACCTGGCATCCTTGTACCTTAAGCTTTTCCTCCACTTGAGGAAAGTCCATAGCATATTCATCCATTTAGTCAGCAACCGCACTTCGCCGACCGTGTTTTGAGCCCTTAACGTATTGGCCCAATCTATTCTCAGGCACACCTTCAATAGGGCCATACTCCACAACCTTCTCGATACTCCCCACATTGTGGAAGCTTGCTAGCTTCGACAGCTACCATGCATCTGCAAAGGCCCGCTCGTCTGGAGCAAAACCGACGGAGAGCATCTTCTTAAGCTCTCCCCAACGAACGAAAGGCCGCCGTTATTCTCCCACTGGAAGCTAAAGAAGGCATCGCTTTCCAGAGCACACCCCGCCTCACACTTGGTCCATCTTTCCGACAACCGGTAGAAACAAAGTATCGTTTCGCCCTAAGGATCAACCATCGGGTTAGATACCGTCGAAAAGAGGTAAGTCTATTTCTGTAGTACACCAACTGTGATATGACCAACGTCTGGATCTCTGTCGCTATTAGCGACCACCATCCGCGCGATTCAACCGCATTCTCTCTCCGACGCGAACGCGCTCCGATCGACTCTGCCCGAACTGCTCTGATCCCAAATCTTGGTTCGCTTGCAACTCCATCTTCAGAGGACACTCAGAGATGTCAGATTAAGCTGACGAGTGCTTCTCAAGATCGCCTAACTGAAGCGAGGTATTGACGACCCCCATGCGTTCGCACCGTATTAGAATCTCACTGCAGAGTCATCAGAATAAGTCCGAGTGCGACGTGTCACGCGTATGGCTGCCATTCAGGTCAAGAATAGTGTCTCTGTACCAAGTTTGCTGGAGATTAGTATTTTGTGATTTTGTAATTAATAACAGAAAAAATGCTAAGAATATGAGCCGAGGGATATTTCACTGGTTAATTGATTATAACGAGCAACCATAATCCTTCATTCAGTAGAGAAGGTCGTCCAAAAAATAAACAAAAGAAATGAGATAACAGAAAATGACATGATGAAATCTATTACAAGGCTCCCCTTGAATTATAAAGTTACGGAAATAGACAACCAATATTATCACCGTAACAGAATCTACAAGAGAAGTACAATTCACCACTTAAACTACTGATTTGATTTCACTTCCACTTCCAGCTGTAGCAGTGCTTTCCTTCTGAATATAAGTGAACAAAATTGGACGGTGAGGTTTGGTTCCTTGCAGGACCAACTTGACTAAGTAGGAGGACATGGGCCATAGGTTCACACTCACGCTTCTACCCCTTCCCTCTACACTCTTTACTATATAGCCATGGAGCTCAATAAATTTTCCTTTTTTTATCATCACAAGATATAATAATGAAACGCATCAATTTGATGAAGCCTAAATTATGGGAATTTTCCAAAGTTTATTGTTGAATTTGTGAATAATACAAATTAAGTGAACATTTTTTATAATATTATAATTCATTAATCTTGCGAAAAGTAAAAAATATAAATAAATAAACAAACCTTAAATTTTACCGAAAAATATTATGTATTTGCAATTATTAATGAAAAATTGTTGGAAAAAAACCAAAGTCAAATTCTTTAAAACAACTTATAATAATTATATTTGGGAGAAACATATTGACACATTTTTGACGAGAATAATCTCAAGTGAATGTTCCACGTTGAGCCCAAGGGTTTCGTCATAACAGACTATCTCATCTTTAGATGTGAATAACATCACTTAAAGGTTGCGTTACACTAGTAAGTTTGTAATGCTAATATATGGGTGCTAATCATTCTTTTTATCATTGTTTAAGTCTCAACCTGTGAAATAAGGTTATTTTTTAACTTAAAGAATCGATAAAAAAATATAGAATCGATATTAGGACGATTAGAACCCAAAAAGAGAGCTCTAAACAAAGGCCGTGTTTGTTCTAATTTTATGCTGAATAGTCTCCATTCTCATATGAGGATTTAAGGTAGAAATATAAAGACTTCATATTCACTATTGTAATCAATCAAGCAGTGACAAACAAAATGGTTATGCAGTAGTTTAAAGCTTAGAATCTATGTATCTTGCTTTCTAATTTCGTCTTTTCCCCTGTTTTCTCCGATCTCAATTATCTCCAAGTGATCGCTGTGAAGTCTCTCTCTTCTCTTTCAACTTTGAATTAAAAATTTTTTAAATGATGAATTGGGGTTTTTTCGAACAGGAAATGTGCGAATTTATGTGGTATCAAATTAGATGATAATTAGATTGAGATTTTTATCTGGGTTTTAGCTCTATGATGTCGTTTTATGCTAATGGTTATTGATTATATGCGTTTATTTTCTGTTATTTCCATTTCATATTCAGTGCTCAATGATTCTGATGATTGGGTTAAATTCGGATAGGATTTAATGAACTTTGTGTGTTCGGACAAAGAAAGAGGGTTTTGTTTGATGCCAAAAAATACATTGTAACTCCATTTCCATGATTTGATGATTTATTACTTGGTTAGTGGAGAGATAGGTTTGTTTTCTATTGAATGGGTTGAGTGCGTATCTTATTAGTTTATATTCTTGAGGTTAGATAGGTAATTCGCTGTATATGTATGTAATATCAATTGATTGAAAACATCACATTTGTAACGATCACACCTTAAAAGCATCGTTAAGTGTGAATCAGACTAACGCATTAACTCTTTTATAATATAATCTTTAATACTACTATTGCATAACTTTCTGTTAATATATGCAATGTCATTATATTTCGAGTGGTCTGAGAGCTTTAATTGAGTGCTAGTACATAAAAGTAGTCGCTGTACGGGGATAGGGATGAGTGGTAATTTTTGTGTAAAGTAAAAAGGCAGGAATATTAAACAGCTTTGTTTTAAGTCTTTAGATGAATTAAATCTCAATTGAGTTGGTGACTACTCAAGAAGACCTTGCATTTAGTAGTGATCTCTGTACTAGTATTTTGGGCATTGGTTTGCATCGATTGTTGTAGTCAAGCAAGTAGTGCGATTGCTTGATGCTCTGATATCTCTGTTTTGATATTTAAGGACTAAGTAAACTAACAGCTTCGCTAGCTCCTTTTTGACAGTGTTCAAGTCTGCAAGTACGCAACTGCACATTTAGTATCTGCAAAATAAAGTTTTTACTAGCATAAAAATGCATAAGTTTGTTTCTTATTTGTACAGAGCATGTAATTTGCTCATTGTCACTTTAAAATTGAACTCCGTGACTAGCAGTACTGCGTTCAATATCTATGAATATGAGCCTTGGGATGGTGATCATGAGTAATTTGTTTTCTGAGTAGCTATATAGTTAGCTTTAAATTTCACATTTAAAATTTGGATTATGGCATGTAAGCTAGACTCTAGAGTCTAGACCAGACGCATTTATATTTCTTATTGCTACTGCTGTGTAAATGTTTAACAACTTTGTTACTTCTGTTTATGTAGGTAGGAGAATGATGGAAGAACCCAGATTTCAGACCTTTGTCTTGCTTCAGATCACAGGCAAAGCACTGTCCTTTTTGCAGCTTATAAATTAAGGAAAAGGGAAGAACAAAAAGTCGTGAGCAGTCTCCCAGATCAAGCCTTGATTCTGAGAGAATGCCCATTTTGTTCAGCTATCTGTATCCACGACCCAAGAAGCCCTGGGAAGGGAGAATCTTAACTTTGGAAAGTCTTAGCTGTGTTCTCATATCTGAGGCCACTTCCCTGAGAAAGTTCTCAGTGGTGATTTTTCAGCTTTGTATTCAGGAATAGTGCTTATCTATCACTTATTCAGTTTAAGTCCAGACTCTAAGCGTTAAACTGCCTGATGCAAGAATTGAATCTATACAAAAACTAAAAACAGCAAGGCCAAAATTCTGAAATCAAGTATGACATATGAGGAAACAATCTTCCTTTGCTCATATACGCCAAGTTGTTGTTCATTATGAATACAACAAGCCTTGTAGTTGCTGAAAAGTTAGTGCGTGAGATCGAAATTTCACACTGGGCAAGTGCAAATCACTGAGCATTACAACCTTGTCCACGGAGGTGCCAGTCTCAAAGAGATATTTCCAGGTCAATTCCTCTTCAAATATATGTAGTATGTTGCAGCCACTGTATCATTGTGGATGTTCATTGTTCTTCTGCGCAGACTTGAATTATCAATGAGTCACAAAAAAAGGTGCTGCAGCATTTAACAGACTATTGGCTAAACTCCCTCCAAGGGCACATTCTGTGTACTATCGAGATGAATCGAATATTTCACTTCTAATTTGCGGAGTAATATATTAAGGGAAGCTCTGTCATTAGAGTTTTAGAATTTTATTTTCAAAATTGCTCTTTGTTTTATCTTCTTTGTTTACTTGCAGACTGAGCTAGAAATTGAACCAAGGTTTCCGTTATTTGGTGGCTGGAGAACATTTTTTACCTTTGGATATGGCTTGCCACTGAGGGATTACGTATTTCAGGCCGAAGGAAAACGTTTTGTTGACATCTCTTTTGGTAGTCCTATTGATGAGCTGGTTGTCAATGAGCTCCTAGTGAAGGTATTACTTTCTTGGGGCTCAATGTGGATCTCACCTTCTTGCTCTCCTTAATGTTCTCACATTCGGAGTAGCTTCTTTATTCTAAGAATGTAATAATATTTATTAATAGCATAGCACTGAGAAACTCTGGGTTGTTAGGGTTTTTGGTTAAGGAGGTTGAGAATGGGATATGACTTATACCAGCACTTACTTCCTTTTTTCCTGCTCTGCGTGTTTGTTTTGACTATATTGCATTGTCTTTCTCTTCTTTTACTCTGTTTCTTCTCCCCCAAGAGTTATTGAAATCACCCATCTTCAGAATTCAACTTTCATACATTGTCGATTCATAATTGTTCACTACCAGAACCTTACCACATTGCTATCGTGCCACTAAACATCAAATCCCAATCTTAGCCACAAGCCTGCAATAACCTAGCCCATACCCGCCCCACTTCCCACCAAAATTCCAGCAATCACCTTTCCTACCACCAKCATGTCTCCACCACTTCTTATCATAGTCCCATCCATTTCTTTTTCAGAATGGCAGAATAACACCTCAACCAATCATCATTTCCGTTTTGCATCCTCAACCACACCTGAAATTCAGGACTTTCAGCAAAAATCCATGGACCACAACCACCTTTTAATTATAAGGGCTTTACCCACTGCAAGGAACGAGCATAATGGGGAGGGGCACTTTGGAAGTACAATGCTACAATAGACTTCTATAGTTCTATCTTTAAGGTTGCTTGGAGAAAAAGTAAAGTTACAGAAAGAGAGAGGAAAGGGGAGAAAAAATATGGAGAAGATTGTTAAGAGGTTTAGGTCACTTTTGGAAGTTCTCAAGCAATTCTAAAGCTTGAATTGATTTTGTTATTTTCTGTAACGTTCCAAATTATTAATCAAGCTTTTATTCTTCCTTGATTCATCTTCATTAAAAATCTGCCCAGCTGTGCCAGCCCCTAGCTCACAAGATGCAGTTCATAGACATGATATGCTGCCCTCAGTCATCATGTAATTATGTTCCCTACAATTGTAATCACAACCCAAGGCGAGTGTTAACTGTTGACTGTTAAGCTAGATTCTTTCAAACTTCAAAGAACCGCACCAACTGAAAACTGATAGTCTGATACAGTACTTCAGGTGATTTCACCTTGAGACAAATGGAGATGGGCAGATGGCTATAATACTATATTCTAATTTCTAGTGACAAGTTTGATCTGTTAAGGTTGAATTACGCACCATGGTTCTGAACTTGAAACCTTCATGATGTAGCCACACTTGCTGGAAATTTGGTTGAGGATGTAACTTGGCTAAGGCACTGAGGCGGTATGCCCAAAAGTAGGTGATGGGTGGCGATAAAGAATTAGAGCTGGATCAATCATTAATCAATCAATTAAAGTCTGAATCCCAAAATGTAGGGCCGGCTATATAAACGAAAAATGACTATTCCATYTCATCATCAACKAAGATTCTCCTCCTCAGCTCCTCCATCCACTATGATCAAWMACCTCATTCTCATGCAAATTCATTTTCTTCATATCTTTTCTTACGCCTTCATAGTTCATGCCATGTCATTTGTTGTCTCCCTCTACCTCTTTTAAGCTCCCCATGATCCCAACCCTCCACTCTTCATACCATTGCGCATCTTAGTCTCCATCTCATCGACCAAACCAAATGCTCGTGTGTGTTAAGGAGAATAATATGAAGTTTTGCTGGCTAGACATAGGTTTCCAAATCTCAATGTTACAAGTAAACACAACAATTAATTAAGCATTATTATCCCTTAATATTTGCTGCATTTAACCAAAAAGTACTGTCAGATTACATATTATACCCTCACTTATAGAGCAAAAGATCCCTAATGTGTAGATATCTGACACAAAATCCCCCCATAATCTTTTTATCGCATTTAGCAATTTAATTAGCCAAAGTTCAACATAACGAAGATCATCACTCAAGCCTATGTTCTAATATGATATCCATATAAACATTTTAAATCAAGGATTTAATCGTCAGTCTTTTATATCTTCTAGATTTACATTGCATTTCCAAAAATAAAGACAGAGATCACATCAGAAACATTTCTCTAGCAAAACTACTAAATTATCGTTGTTTTGTCAGGTGTTTTGCAAGAAGAGTCAGTTCCAATGACTCAATATCTTTCTCTGTTCCATTTCAGCGGTGCAAAGACGTCAAGAAGGTGTTCATTTAGTGACAAATAGATAAAGTGCGAAATAATATCTTGAATGCTACAAATATGACCGGAGTACACCTAATATTTATCTTAAACAGATTCATTTTTCTAGCATGTAACAAAATAACCATCACGTCTGAGAAATAATTCACAGGTTTAGTGCTCGACAAGTGATTGAACTGTTCGAGGAAAAAAAAAAAACCAATGACAGATTCAACCGCGATAGACCAACATATCACAGGGGTATAACTCATTCATCTATTTAACTCTAATATCTACCAAAAAGATGTCAAATCGAATCAATGTAATAAGCGTGTGTTTTTTAGTGACTCACATATCATGTCTCAGAGCCTGATTGCAGTTATTGTGTGAGTGGTTTTATGCATTGCCCATGTTGCTCGGTCTTAATGTTATATGAGCAACTAACCATCCTATCTGAATCGTCCATATGTCAACTCTTATATCTCATTAGTTATGAAACCTACTCTTATTACATCATCATCTATCAATCGACTTTTCTGTCCAGGGCTCAGGAGCATTCTGGATTGAATTTCAGATTTTCTTTCCCTTTAAATTACTTGCATATGCATATTCCCTGCCGACTTTTCAATTCCAAATCCTCTGCGCTCTTATTTCGCAAAAGTGCCTACAAATGGGCCAGAAGTACGTTTTGTTTCACTTGTGATATTTCATATGATGTTGAGGAACTCATTATCTCAATACACCTAATTCGGCCCCTCTGCTATACATAGTGCTAAACCATCTAAGATTCCAAACAAATCTAGTCCTACTCTATTATCAATCGAATGTTTACTATCCATGAAAAACTGGAAGCTTGGTATTCTCCACCTGCATCATTGTGTCCTCCCGTGACCTTTATCTCAGCAATGTGTCTATCATAGTTCAAGCTGAAGATCTAGCTCGGAAAGGTCACAAAATATGCTCAAAGAACTTTCAAAAAGCTGATAGCCCTGCTTATGTCCTCGCATCCGTTAAGAGTGCACGTCGAACCTTAAGATGTTAAGGGTCCCGCAGTGAGCATTTTATTAAGGATCAGCCAAGTTTTTCTAAGAGGTTTGGTTATTTATCTGTATCCTCTCACTTTCTTGTTGCAAATAGGGACAAAGGATCTGCTCATTGCCGAGTCTGCAATTCAAATGATCGTACTTTATGGATATAAAGTATGGAATGTATTGGTGTTCTCCTACGCTGTCTTTGAACTTTACGAGAGTTTGATTTTAAATTTGTGCATCTATGTCTATGAAGATGCAGCAGCGTTGAAAAATATCTCTAAGCGTCAAATTTATGAAACAGAAAGAAAATGTCTATGACTAAGTAGAGTCGAACACCAAAAGCGTATCAATTTGGTAAACTTTTATGAAAAGAAGTTGAGGTTTGCCCGGGAAATAGAGAAGCGGCGTGCTCTTTCTCTTGAACCGCAAAAGACTCACAAAGGTTCCTCCTTAGCAAAGGTCGGTTACGAACTCTTATAGATAGTGTGTACATGAGTTGTTATGTAATATGATCATATCAAAATGAAATCATATGTTGCACTGCATGAAATTTAAAGATTTGAGCATGCAAGATTATAAGACATATGTGATTTATGCAATATGAAGAAGAAGAAGATATTATAGAATGTGAACTGGTCTTTATCTTATAGATGCCAGAAAATTGAAGAAGTAAGAAGAAGAGATAGTACCATATGCGTGAAATAGAAAAGGAAGTAAGATAAGAAGAACCAATATACAAGAGGTTGTTAATGAGCATCATGTGAAGAAGAAGTAGGCATCAAAGATCCAAATAGGATAATAAATAATATGATACTAAGATCAAATAGTAGATTGCTGAATTAGATTAGGTAATGAATAAGAACTCCGCACTGAAACAAAGAAAGAGAGACAATAGAAATGAGAAGGGATATGAAGTATGTGAAAACAATCATAGATGCGGTAAGCAATAGCCTGTAATGGTGCTCCTGTTTCGATAGCGATGGGCAGTGAAACGATAATGGTCTATGCCATAATCTCATGCCTGAGAGGCTTAAGACAATCCATGTGTCTTAACTTGTTGTTGGTTTTAATTGAGTTTCACTGTGCGTTTCGTAGTCTGTTGTAGTAGAAAAATGCAATTCATTTGCCTAGTTAAGGATATTTAAATCGGTGTGAAATTGACCTCTATGCCCTTTACAATTATAATATAATCTTCCATCATATTCTTACTCTGTTGTAGAACCACATAGCCATCCATCAAAAGACTCGTGTATTAATTCTGTTCTATAGTATCTGTGACCACAACTCACACAATTCAACTATTCTCGTTGTTTAAAATGGATGGACTAGTTTCCAGTTTGCACTTAAAGAATTTCCAACTCGAACGACCCATTATGTTATGATGAGGATCTTAATGATACATTAACTAAGTAATCATTATGTGCACAAAACAATATTTATATAGGAGAAATATTCCGATATTCCAGGTAGGTATGAGAGTTTTTGCAGGAATTCCTTTGTAGATATGAGTTTTATTTTTAATCCTCAAATAGGTACGAGTTTACTTGCATTACCCAGAACCTTGAAGTATAATGAGGAAATATTCCGTTAATATAAACCAATATGCTAAAGATATTTCGTTATAAAACCTAGATTGCCAACCCCTCACAAAACACACCACCAACCCACAACTGAGGCCACCCTCCCCCCACCTCATGCTTCTCATGACCAGAGAATAAAGCAAGACAGAACATAGACTACAACGATAAGCTATACGCACATGCAGTGATGCTCAAGAACCGAACAAAGAACCCACCAGATGACACCGAACGAAAGATCGATTGAATATGAAGTAAAGATATGCGAAATATAGAAGAGCAAAGCTAGAAATGCGATATGAAGTAAAGAATCAAAGCGAAAGATATTCAATCAATGAACGTAAGACACAAGCAAAGCAATAATACCCAGTCAAATGCAATTCAAGATTGTACATAGATAAGAATAAGAATTAGTTAAAGAGATGAACAGCTTGAAGTGAAAACAGTTAAAAGCTAGACTTCTATATTAGAAAGAGTATGAAGAGTTAAGCTGGCTAATTAGGAAATATAGTCATATAGGATGACCTAACTTCGAGTTGGTTGTTTTTAGTCAAATAAGGAAATTATGAGTTTGTTAACACCGTTGTTAATAATTGCATGTCAAGCTATTAAGTTCATGCAATACTACAATGTGAATACCACAGTAAGGGTAAAATCTACAAGAAAAATTCAAGGAGAGCAATCCCATCTCTCCTTTCTCTCTTCTCTCTTCTTTTCTAATTCTCAAAATTCTTTCCAAATCATCAGTTTATGTCCATTATTCTGGTACAAATCGTACCATAACAAGGATCAACCAACCCCATCTTCCTTCTTCTTTCATCTCCTCAAATACATTTTCAATACCTGCTAGCCTGTTTTATCAAAATTCCAGAACAAAATTCACAGAGGCGCACTTCTTCTTCTTCTTCTTTATCAGATATTCGATCAATTCTGCTCCTAAAACCAGAAAAAAAAATGACATCCATTGAAGACCATGTTAAAGCATTAAGCAGAGTTGCAAACAAGCCAAAACAGAGTCCATGATGAACTGCGAATCAAAGATGGGCATCCTAATCAAGATTCAACTCATCAGACTATGTCAAAATGTTAGGAGACAAGTATGATCCAAATGGAATCCCAAAATTTTGATGTAATAACCCAAGAATTTGGATAAAAAGTGCAATAGATACTTAGCTGTCAGTTCCCTATCATAAAGTGAAATCTAGCTTCTCTGCATATATAGATAAGCTATACAATGGCGTAACTAACTAGTTGTCTGCAAGAAATCAAGTGGATTGGATGATATTATCTTTGATTTGACATGTAGATTTTAAGCAAAAATAGTAACATGGCAGATTTAGAACAATTCGATAAGCTAGGCAAATGTCTTGGAGATATATTTGATTCATTTGAACATTTAAATCCATTATTATTGCAAAAATGGTCATTGCTGTCTGATGAGGTAATCCTATGAGCCATGATTCTTAGCCTTTCCTAGACCTAGAGAGATACTACACAAATAACATATGCTCCTCGCCATGATATGTTTAGTAGTTCTTAAATCTCCTTCACAACTCGATTTCTATCTATTACGTTGTATGGAATCAATACATTAGGCGCTTCAAAATATGCAAACAACTATAGACATCTTAGCTCTCATATTCAACTATAAGTTGTAAAACCTGCTCCATAGTGTATAGCTCAAAGAATTCAAGTATCGAGTTTTTGTAATATCAATATTCTATTCCATCCAGTTTCTTTAATACTTCGTTATACCTTTGCAATCAAGATACCACCCCTTCAAAAAGCCAACTCATATACTGCAATACCTAACTCCCGCACAAGACAAATAAGAAGTCTCCTCCCTACTCTCGTGGATTCTACCCCTACGTTGCCCACTAACTAGCTATCTATCTATATCTTATAAATTATGTCCTGGTTTGGTACGACTTGCTAGACCCAACGACATAGCATTAGATTAAGATCGTCAATTACATAACAAATACATCTACCCTTACATCCAGATCTGAACAAGCTCAAAAATTGCTCACAAGGGATTGTTTACTTATGTGACCAGAATAGGGGAATAAACATCACAATATCCAGTTACATTTGGAAGTCTAAATTGTTCTATGGTTTGAATCCCACACTGTTTGATAGCCACTTTTGAACCATTGATTGTGAACCTCAAAAATCACAGACACATGAAATAACCTAAAGCTTCCCCAATCACAGAAACCACAATATTTTAGTCTACTATGCTAACTCTAAATCAATCTTTAATTCACAATGAGTTCTTGATGCTTCAAAGTCGATTCAACTGTCCATAAGTTGATATTCTGGATCTACTCATAATTTCTTGATCCTGAAATAGCCAAAACAAGAATGCAGTATCAATTTTGATCGGGAATCATGACCAAACAAAAAACTTAATGTGTACCATCTATTTCTCATGAGATGTAACAAATCGTAATCTCCACACCAATTCTCTATATTGTACTCTTGAGAAATCCCTTGCAACTAATATTATTTTTGTAAAAACC
>SNQN01005029.1:10264-29021 GCA_008642245.1 Bassia scoparia | reverse complement strand
TTTTTAAGTAATTTTTGGAAAGCTCTTTTTACTTTGCATGGAACTGAGCTACTCTTGTCTAGTGCTTATCATCCTCAGACTGATGGACAAYCRGAGGCTGTCAATAAATTCCTTGAAGGGTATTTGAGATGTATGACAGGAGACTCTCCTAAGGATTGGCATAAATGGTTGCCCCTTGCAGAGTGGTGGTACAATACACACTACTCAACTGCAACCCAACTTACTCCTTATGAAGTTYTGTATAACCAGCCTCCTCRCCTTCATTTGCCATATCTCCCTGGGGAATCCAACAATTATGAGGTTGACAGGTCTTCGGTTAAAAGGGAGGCTGTGATTCAAGGTCTTAAATTTCATCTAACAAGAGCACAAGCAAGGATGAAGTCACAAGCTGATAAAAAGAGGTCTGAAAGGAGTTTTGAGCCTGTTGAGTGGGTTTGGCTTAAATTACAACCATACAGGCAACAGTCACTTGAAGCTAGGGATAACCAGAAGTTAGCTTTCAAGTATTATGGTCCATTTGTGATTGAAAGAAGAGTTGGTAGTGTTGCATACAAATTACAATTGCCTGCAGAAGCTCAAGTGCATGATATCTTTCATGTTTCTCTTTTAAAAAKATTTCATGKTACTTTGCCTATAGCTGCTCATATCCCACCTTGGTTTCAACAAAAGGATCCATCYATGCTACAACCWGAGAAGATCTTGCAAAGGAGATTTGTGAAGCAACATAAGAAAGMAGTCACTCAATACCYGATTCAGTGGAAGGGTTATGATGCATTGGAGTCTACTTGGATGAATGCATAAGATTTTGAGATGAAATATCCAACTTTCCTTGCAATTTGAAGTCTTGGGACAAGACTTTTTAAGGGGGAGGATATGTTATGGTGCAATATAAAGGCATTTGATCATGATTAAATCACAATATTCATCATAATACTCCTTAACTAACATTCCCGCCAAATTGCATGTTTTCTGTTTGTCTGATAAAATAGTTAGTTAGTTACAGTTAGTGACAGTTAGAAGCTAGCTGGCTTTGTTAATTAGTTAGCTGGCTGGATGATTGTGTAATGATCCTCATTGTATATATATGAGTTGATCAACATCTTTGTATCATATGAATGAAAATAGATAAACCAATCTCCCTTAATCTCTCGCTAAATTCTCGTTCTTGGCTTTCTTAAATTCTCAAAATTCTGTTCCAAATATTCATCAGTTTATCGTCCATTGTTCTTGGACAAATCGTACCATGAACACCCGATCTCCCGAGTGACAAGTTGTCATTTTTCGATTATGTCGTGGCAACAGCTGTTCACGAGTGCCTAAAAGCAATCTGCCTATGGGCCCCCTGGCAGCTTATTGTGCACGAACCTGCTGGGTTGGTGAGATTTTGGGGAGAAGCACGAGTTGGAAGAATGAAATATTGAGGTTGATTTTATGAAGAATAGTGTCTATGTTTTGGGGATAAGCAGGTACATGGATGAGATCATTGTGTGACGAGTTTTTGAAGAATCCTAAGTGCGGGTTTAAAGCTTCTTGCTTTATATCTATGCCGGTTGTTTTTCTTTTATTCATACATGTAAATTTGATTGTACTCGTGAGTTGATTGATTGCTTTTGTTGCTTTGCTTTTCAGATGTTAAAGGTGATGCTTATTTAAAGTTGAGTTTCAATTCAATTCTTGCCCTCCTAGTTGTAAGATGCTCTGTGTTCAGATTGTTTGGGGTTGTTATTTTGTTGTTTTCTCTAAGGTGGATGCGACAGTGGTTTTCGGTTGTTGGATTTGAGTGGGGCGAAGTTGGTTTGTAAGAAGTTCTGAGGATTTGGCTTTATTCAGGTGGAGTGGAACTCATCCTTATTTTTATATGTAGTCAATAATGTTTAGGGTGTTGTTGTGTAGGTAGATGTGCACCATTGTACGGTTTCAAGGGATCTTCTATATATATATGTACTCATTTATCCTTTGTGTTTGTACACTTTTGTTTAGGTATAGATTATGCTTTTATATACGTCTGTACTTATGATGACTAATCATATAGTTGATCGTTCATAAAATTAGAAAATCAAAAGTTTCATGTTTATATGTGCTCTGTTATATCTATTTTAGTTGTTCTTCATGCTCATAATTGTATATAAATGTGAGGGCGATCTTTTTGTTTTTTATTATTTAGTTGGTTCTTTTGGCAAATTTCATGATAATGTTTGGCACGTCATTTTATTTTTTCATGTTGATTCAAATTACAAATGTGTATCAATTTTTATTTTTTAGTAAAGAATCGTACAATATATATTAATATCCATCTCAATTCGTGTAAAATTTTATTCATAATTTTTGGGGCAAAGTAACAAGTATATGGCCAACAAAACAAGTAATCAATTCAGCATATAATCAAACAAGCAAACAGATCAGAATGAAAAAACAGGTATATTTGTGAGGAGATGGTATCTTTATGATGATTTTCAAAAACTTATTATTATCTATCACGGTGTCACAATCTAAAATTTATATATAGTAAAAAGACAATTGCAATATTATTATTAGTTGCTGCTGCTTTTTCAGCCTCGAAAGGTATACAGAAAAATAAATAAATTGTCTTTCTTGCTGGTTACCCTGTGAGTATGGGATAGATTTTCTCTAATGGATTCATTTATGAGTTGTGTTGGCTTTGTACGAATAGTATGTTTACTTAAAGCTTCTGCCCTTATTAATGTGTCATTCCATGCAGAAGTTCCTGTTCGATCAAGTCTATTAGCTCAACATTGTTGCTTGTCTGATATCAACATACTTTCACACATTAGTTGGAATTCACTTCTCCACCTCACTCCATGAGTATGAAAACTAGTTGTTATCCTAAGATGTCCCAAATAGTAAATAAAAAGTCGAATGGTGGCAAAAGTTCACTTAATACATTTAAAATATCTAGTTTTGTGCGTTTTTCTTTGTTTTTTATGTAAAACTTATTACATACCCAAACTACTGAGCAATTTGAACGCTGTGACCTATGCACAGACCCGTTATCTTTTACAAGTATTTGTGGTGCAGATGCCAATTTAGGTAAGTTAGAATTTTTATTTTCGATTTATTTTATACGTTGGTGGCAAAACTTAATAAGAACGCATACGTGTTAACCCACAAACCTAACAGAATTAGGGTCGGACGGTTCGGTAATCCATGGATGAGTTACAGTCCAAGAGGCAAGGCCACTTTAAATTTTAGAGAGTTAATGGCTAAATAACCACTCCCAAGATAACGAATGTTAAGAAAACAGAATTGTAGTCAAATCGCTTACTATGAGCATTTTGGCAGTAATATCCATTTCTTCTCATATCTCTCAACTCTCCTACAACACAACGAGTTTACACTTCAAGCTGCTGAAGTGAGAGACTGAGAGTGCGCCAAAAGAGACAGCAATGGAACATCTCTCAGATACAGCGGTGCTTCAAATCCCTCAGAATTCATGCCAACAGAAACTCCCCATTCATTCCGACACTTTCTTTGCAGGTCTTTTCTTTTTGAATAACTTTGTTTTCTGCTTTAATTCTGTTTGGTTACAGAAACTTGTTTCATTCCATTGATGTTTTGAATGCATTTTTTATGTATTGTGGTGTATTAGAATATTAATTTGGGTTCGTTTTAGTGACATTTTTATAGAGGTTGAATTTCAACTTCCAATTACTGTTTTAGTTTGTGGAATTTCTGAAGTTTTGGATGTAAAAATATGTAGTGGTGCTAGTTTTTTGATAATTATTATTGTTGTGTGATTATTTGTAATTGTGGGTTTTGTGAGGGAGTTTATCATGTTGGTGTTTAGAAATTGCAAAACTTTTTTCCCCCCATTTGTAATTTGTGAACAATTGGGGTATGATCTAAGCTTGGCAAGAAGGGTAGGGAAAGGCTAACAGTGATTTATCTTTCAGTGGATGTGAATTTTTTCCGCCGTTAGGGCGGCATTGAACATGACTTTGAATGGGTTAAGAAAAATCTGAATTTGTAAGGTTTGTGTTATTGTGAAACTAATGCCCTTAGATAATTCAAGAAGTATTTTATGATTGGAGACTATGGTTCTGTTCTTCCTCCTTTATAGCAGCACCTCTAGCACTTAGGTTTGGGCCTTTGGGGTACGTTGCAAGAAGCTAAGTTCAGGGTTTGGTATATAGTTTCGTGTAAAGTAACAAGGCATTTTCCTCCTCGATGTAGGTAAAATTACTTATATTTGGGGAAAGGTTCATACAAGTATAGAAGACTTATAGTTTTGTGATTTGTGATATGACCGTTCAACTAAAAGATTAAGACTGATGGTTTGAGAGGCTTGAATCCAAAATTAATTTAAAATTTATCTATATTTTGACTCTATCACACCCTTGACACGAGAAACTTTTCCCATCTTAAAATTTATAGTTCAGTTTCTTGACATCGGGCCTCTTATATTATTAAAATGTATCCTTTGGCAATGGAAGAGGATAAACATTTTTTTTATAAAATATGAAGAAATTAAGTTTATGTTTTTTTTTAAAAAAAAGAATGGGCCCTATGCGATTGGCCAGATTGGGCATTTTGCACACCTTGCATCTAAGCATAAACCTTACATGGCGCTTTATATTCAACTTGGAAAGGAGGGGTGGCTAAGATATGAACCTATGGATTTCCCTGTTGTAGTGGCTTCATTATCATTACTGTGTCAAATGACCATCTCAACTACAAAGCTTAATCAGTGTTTTGTGCCAAGTCTAATATGTAATCTATCATCATGTTTAAGGGTTGATGATGCCTTTTTGTTGTAGTTGTCGTTCTATAGAAAGAAAAAAAGTTAATTAAATTTGTATGTGAAATGGACTTGAAGAGAAAACACCCTGTATCCCATCTATTCCTATGCTTTAAAGTGTGGGTTTTACTTCTATCTTTTCCCTCTTATTTTCWATTTGTGATATATGGGTAATTTTTCTTTTTGAATAGCTTTATTGTTTGAGGTGCATCAGGTTATGTATGCAACCACTAAATCTCTATTCAATGTTGTAATTTGTAGTTCTTATTTAACAATGATGTGTGAATTTTTCATTATTTTAGGTCCATGGAGAGCTAGATACAAGATATGGGTCACCAAACTACTTTTCTGCCATGCTAAGGCACTTCTATACTGTAAGTGCTTGTTTTGCAAACTATATCAATCCTTTTCCTTTTTTTTTAAACTTTTTATTTGGGTTCAGGAGTTCTTTTTCTGTTCAATGTGGTTTTTTCAAAAAAATAAATAAATTACCTTGATAAACAATGTGCTTGTAGCCAAATTGTTTAAGCATTCTTTTATCCAATTTTTATCCAAATTTGTCAACTTCTGTTTTGCCTTCCCCGTTATTCATACTCCTCTTTTTAAATTACAGCAACCACACCTGGCATCCAGTCTTGGCCTGGGGGCCCAATTTGATAAGCATGAGAAACTTGGATACTTTGTTCGTGGTAAAATGGCATTCCCTGTAACTTCTAATGATTTGATTAGCTTTAACGTGAAGGGGCGATGTGATACTGACAAAGAATTCAAGCAGGTTAGAAATGGTTTACAAGCTTACTTTTATTTTTGTTCTTTCATTTTTATGTCATTGAAGACTTGAAAAGCGAATTTATTCGGACGCCTCCAACAAACACGTTGTGAGCTTATGCTTTTGTGCTTGGACCTTTTGCAATCTTTTTGCGCTGTAAAGTCTTTAGACCCTTCTTTCGTTAGTTGTTTATGTGTTCCAATTGGTTTGTAGAGGAGGATCAAAGGAGGTGCAGAATTTACTTGGAGCATTTTCAATTTTCAAAAGGAACAAGATCTGAGGTTCAAGGTTGGCTATGATGTCATTGATAAGGTTGGCCTTTGTAATTACTCAAATCTCTATACTAAAAAATTTAATATGCTTTATCAGTTTATCACATATACCTTTTTTTAAAGTGTGACTTGCAATAGTTGTTGCAAAGTCGACATTTACATATCTTTTTGTGTGTTTGTATTCTATATCCATTGCTGAAGTTATTGCAGCTACGAAGTTTATGATTATATAGCTGTCTCTTATACACATCTAGATGTGTATAAGAGACAGCCTCTTAGCCCCATTCTCTACCTCATCTTCCATTGTTAAGTTCAATTATCTCACATTTGAATCGTCTAAGCTTGAATTTTCTGGATCAATGTCCCACTTCCTATAAGGTCCTTCCTTATAACTCTTAGTGAAGCGAGAAATTAGTCTTATATTAGAATGAATAAAGACTAACTTGTCCGCTCGAGTAGCATTAAGGCGGTTCCTTTTGATGTTATGAATGTAGGAGTAGGTGCTCCAAACTCTTTCCGCTGATGAGCTACTTATTGGTTGAGACAAAACCTTGATAGCAACTTCAGCCAACTCTGGTGTTTCCGCCCCATGAAATTTTTTGTTCTAATTTTATATTTTTGCAACTTTGAAATTTAAAATAAAAAAAAATTACTCAACGAACCGAAATCACTACTAGTAGCGTACCCCGTAGCCGTATTCGTGTCCCGTATCGAATCGACTTTTGAACCATGTACTCCGTAGCAATGATAAAGTCCATTTGCCTCGAAACAGTGTTCCTTGTGTTTTCTGACTTGTAGATCTAGGTTAACTATTTTACTGATACTGTTATTTTCACATTCAGCGTCTATTATAAGTTTATAACAAATGACCAATCACTAYGGAGAAAAACTATCTAACATTTTTACGGTGTAAAGGAAATAGGAATTTATTTTGGAAAATTACAAAATAATACTCCCTACGACCCTTGATGGAGAGGAGAGAGATAAMGAGAAAAAAATATATAAGRACCCATGTGATGGGAGAGATAGAAAATAAACGCATCAAATTCGAAACACCCATTTTTAGAAAGTGATGTGAAATAGCGAAAGTAATTATTATGATATAAGATTGAGGGGGAGTACTCTCTGCATCCCATTATTAGAAAGAGACTATGAGGTTTTTATTTGGGGTGGGCTTTGAATCTGGAGGTATGAGGCTTTGATTATCATAAATGCTCGATAGCATGAATATGTTTGTCAGAGATGCTTGGAAGTTAGATGTGATCCTTAGACTTACAATGAGAAGAATATGTCATTTTAACTTCTTTCATGCTCATTTTTTTCAGATCTTCAGACACCTTTTGATTCCCTATCTGATGGATATGCTTGTCTATTAGGAGCGCACGATTTATGGTTTTCCCTTATTAGTCTTTACCTCTGCTAATAATGCTTTTTATGAAGTTGTTTGATTCAAATGTTCAAAACTTTTGACATCAGCGATTTTGACTTGTTGTCATGAAGTCACTAAAAATTGATGACGAGTCAATTTGTGGGGTGTTCCAACTTACCATTTACATGCAGGTTTGAGTGTTTGACATACTAATATGTGGTCTACACCTTACTGTGCTGTACTGTTGTTCATCATGCTTCCTTGAAATGACTGTGTACTAATTGGGATTTGGTTCGGGATTTTGATAAGTGCATATGTTTTGCCTTCCTATGGCAGGAAGTTTTGACCCTTCGTACAATAATAATTTTCTCGACTGACTTTTCTTTTCAAAGTAATAGCCTGGTATCTTTTGTTTTGGGAAGAACTACTGTTAAGGCAATGTTACAGATATGGATGTTTGCTGTTTGCTCACTCTTGTCTGCTTTTTTTTTCTGCTTCCTCACTGCAATCCTCCACCAAACTTTACAGCCATCCAGTAGTTCTAGTTTAATTCCTTTTGTTGTAACGATGTATCTATTCTTGCCTTGATACGTTGCACGATTCCGGTACATGCAGTTCAGAGAAAACAACTGGAACCCGTTTAATGCTGATGCAAAGGGCGTGGAAACGTGAGATACGCACATTTTGTGAAGGAAAGACATTACCGTTTCAGATATGGTTTACAATATGTAAATGTTATTATGGAGGTAGGTTATGTATTTTATGACCAGGGTATATCTGAGAGCAACTCTTTTCTCGAATAGTAAATCTCCAGATGTGATGGATAGGGCATATGTGTAGATGATGTCAATTACCACTTGTGATGTGTCTACAGGAATAGATCATGCATGAAGATTCGTATCTCTGTTACTAAGGTATTTGGGGGACCGTATCGAATTAAACCTACTTTAAGTTTTAATGAATAAAGTGTCTGCCTCGAAAAACATACGAGTGTAATTTTGATAGGCTAGTAAATTTGCAAAAGCCTGAGGTTATGGGATAGGTCTGCAGAAGTGCTCGTATCGTCATTACATATTTCATATGTACTTGTTCCGTCATAGATCCATCCAAATAATAAGTACGTGTGTGAATCTTAAAGTGGGTTGATTGTATTCGGTGGCAGGCAGAGAAATGATCCGGGCTCTGAAATACGGAAGAAATTGAGCCATAACCTATGTGTCTTGCAAACTTGAACACCAGGGTTAGTACCTTTTACTTGTATACGTGTATACCTTCTTCTTGCCGGCGCTCTCATACGGTTTTGAGCAAGAAACTGTGAGTTGCCTTCCGCAATTTATGAGGCCGCTGATTAGGTCAGCTTGTAGGATACTGAAAACGAGTAAACGCTTATATAGATAGATGACATGTCGAAAGTGCGAAAGGTATCTAATTGGAGAGCCGCTATAAACACGTTAGCGGAGCGAGAAAGTTCTCAAGCTCCACAATATTCAGCTCAGAAATAGGATACAGAAGGATATATCTTGTCTGAAACACGAGCTTTAACTGCTCGATTAGTCATTTACATTAACTAAAGTACACGAAGACACGGTAAAAAGTAAAAACAGGATAACGACTCGAGGCTATGACAGTATGAGTTAGTCGCGAAACTTCGTTTGCCTAGTAGGTGGAGTTGCTAGAAGTATCCTTTATGATGATAAAACTCATGTTGGTGTAGGATTGGAAGTCTTTATGGATAAGTCTTGAATTGCTTTCTAATTGAGAAAAGCAGAATTCACAGTTGTAGAATTGTTGTTTTTTAATTTTTTTTGGCTGAAAGTAGTTTGAGATAAGACTCTAAACAAAGGCTCACATGGGCAATATGACTGTAACACATGGTGATTGATTGAGTTGGAGGGATGATGATATGATGATTATATGTACAATCCACTACTTTGTTTTCACAAATAAAGTACGTTCTTAAACTGACTGGTATGATAGACAGTGACAGTTTAGGAGAGTTCTGAAGAAACTATTAGTATGGTCTGACTATGGTTCATTTTTGTGGTAACAATTCTGTGCATAATCTTAAGTGATCCTGATCTCATTAAGTTTAAACACACGATTGATCTACCACCTCCTTATTTAAAGTGTCGCGAACTGCATACATACACTCGACTCCTTACGTGACTAGTTAGCTGATTGCATAAATCGAGTAAAATGATTTTTGACTTTTAATTCAATTTAATTAGGTATTACACATTTAATTTATTGGACATTATTCACCTCTTGTAATTTTGTTATAATATCGTTGCTCACCGTTACATACAGATATCGTTATCGTGTGCATCTTACAAAATACATTCTTCTCCCTCTATATGTAAAACACTGGGAAACTAGAAGTATCTGGGATTCATTCTGTTGATCTTGACTACGTTATGTGTACACTCTATATATTCGTGCGACATAACGATGGAATACGACGGTGGTACACAGTTTATTTTTAAGTGTCAAACGAGCCACGCATGTAGCGAGAATATCGTACATGGGGTTAAATGACGATGACGGCAATGAGACAAGATGTATGAGGATATTCGAAACCTCTCTGACCAGAGGGTCACTCGATGTTTATAGTTTAAACGCATCTGAGACTTTCACAAATCTTAACTATAAGCAATTTTAATCGTTCAAGAGACACAAAATGGACTAAGCAATCTCAATGCATGACACACTGGGGTATGCATACTTAACAATACAGAATACAATAGGTATTTTCAGAGTAAGTCAAATTTGTAGCCGTGCATGACAAAGATTCATGATCGATTCATGGTACAGTTCAAAGAGAAAGAAGGGAGCGAGCACAACCGATTTTGCGTATCAAGATTTTACATAGGAGAATTCGAAGCCACTTCATTGGGGCCATTGTGTTTCATGAAGTTGCGCTTTCGTCATATCAAAAGTAGACACAACTCATGTAGGGATGCACCGGATGCTGGTGATCATGCTATTATCGTTACAGCTGGCGAACACATGATCTCGAGTCAAACGAGCTATAGATTGGTTCGAGCCAACAAGTCGGCCTATTCACAACCCTAGGTTACTCTCTTTATCTCGTCTCGGATCTTGCTTCGTCACTCGCGCGCAAATTTCATTATCTTTTGAAATTCATTAACGGAATTTGTTTATAGTGATTTGTTTCATTATAGATATCTGCTCAGTGTGGATGTAGTTATTACATGATTAATATGGATGCATTCTGAGAATCAGTGACTGATCAAAGACTTGAAGTTCCAATATCTGTGGTGAGTTCTAATTGATAGGTTTGCAGCATGAAAGATAACATGGATATTGTGCATTGCGTGTGACTTTGAGGCTTCATGACATTCTTTCTATATTTTTGTGTTCTTTGACAATATCATAAGTGACTTCGCTGCCGGGGTATTTTATTGTCTTCCTGTTTCTTATTCGATGATTGATCGATATGTTTTGTACAGCTTTAAGCATGACTGTAAAGAAATAGGGATGATCGAGCGGTTGTTATAGATTGTAATTGGCTGTATGACGGATGAGGAGAAATTATATTATGACTTTTGCGCAACTATGTTTATCATGTCAATTGAATTGAGCTTGGCGAAGGTAGTTAGGTTGGTTGTGGTGCGCTAGCGGGTAAACTTGGTTATATGAATCGTACTCTTAGTCAGGCTGACGTGCAAATATTAGGTGCTCTGCACAACGTAGTTGCATCTGAGCTGTGTATTAAAAAGACAAAGTGGTGTCTCACATCACATTACAAGATAGCGAGAAAACGGGAATGTGTTGGGGAAAGCATCTACACAGACTCGTCAAGTCGAAAACGGCATATCCATACTGTTACGAGAAATGTAATTGAAACCCTAGACTAAAATATGCCTTTGTCTCAATACTTGGTAACTGCTAAATATTTCAGAATTAGGCATTGAAATAGTATCTAAAGCGACATGACAATTCAGGTTCCTCTTATATAATTTGAGATTTGCCAAATGATTTACTATTAAATTACGACATGAATTTGATTTATGAATGCAGGATATCTGTAGCTAACTGATGTAATTTGAATTCTCATCAATGTCGGATTAAATTACGCATCTCAAGTGGAACTGAACCAACCTAGTAGATGATATTGTTTGAGATAGTAGATTTGCGGTCTGTGAAGATACCACACATTAAGACTCACACAGCTCTCATTTGTTATAAGCATGGACATCACAATTGATGTCTTGTTCTACTTGAAGTTGTATTCTTCTAACTATATTTCTTCGTAGTCGTATTGAAACTCGCAGATGTCAACGATAAAGAGAACGCTAGACAATTTATCACACATAACTAATATCTTGAACTAGTCTATATATCATATCTTTGTTGGTTTTATTTTCGTGTTATCCAGTTTGGGAATTAAGTCTGCTTCCACCTAATTCGAAAAAGAACACATCCAAACATGACAGCTTTGAAAATATGTGACCAATGTTTGGTTCTATAAGCAATTTGTGCTGTTTATAAGGGTATGGGAATATATGGTATGGGAATACAGTTAAATGATGCAATGATGTAGGGTTAATCAATTCCTATAATAAAGACTCAGTACTAAATACATATTGGAAAAGATAGTGAGTTGTAGATATATGTAAAGATCTCTCATTTAAGCTATATATGTATAAACATGTGGTAAGAATTCATGCACCATATTCAGCCTGCTTTGTCAGACAGATTTTTTCATGTAGTGAGGACTTATGATACAGGATCTGTTTTATTGTAAATGTTAGCTAAATATGATGGACAGCGTTACACAGTGGGAAGAATACATAGAGAGTGCATAATTATATTATGAAAACTTGGGTTAACCATTATTGCTAATAGCTGATCAGGAGCCTGCAACTAATGCAAAAACGTTACAACTAGCATTATCGTGTCTCGTAAAGGTTCTCTTCGTCTAACGAGCAGCACATTAGCTTTTCGAGCTGTGTGTTAATGAGAGCAATGAAATGTCGTAAACTTAAGAACATAGATCAGAAAGAATACACAGATCAAGAGAAGCAGGACATAGAATTTAGATATATATAAAATTTGTCTATACTTATGATGAAATACGGCTAAGTGACTGTGTATGAGAGAATGATAATCGTCTAAAGAATTCATGTACCATGATACAAGAGAATAATTCTTTATTATATGTAATATATAACTAATGATAATGTTTGAATTTTTGATGTGTGTATATGAATATGATACTATAGGATATATAGATGACCTTAAGACTAATTGTTTGTCCACGATTGAGATTATTAATAACCATATGCTGTAGGCAAGTACTGAATAAACAAAATGGCACCTATAATAATTTAATATTAATATAATGATTAATGAAAAACTCAATATAAACTACATAGGTATATAATAATAATTACTAGTACTCAATTAGAACTACCTGTATCTGTCAGATAGTATTCCAGGTATTAATAACAAATGATATGCATAGTTAATAAATTAGCTTGACTTAGTCAAGTTCATTTTTATGACAGTTGAGATCGTAACTATAGTAATCTAAGTCACTGCAAATTACAGTATGCTAGAGAGGAGAGAAGGAATGCATCCTTGGTAGGATAGTACTTCTGAGTATATGGTAGCAGCGTTAGTAGTAATATCAATGCATGTCGTGCCTCTGAGCGTGAGAGGCACTGTAATTTATAGAGGTAGTTATGTTCAGAGGGAATTTAAGTCTATGCGTACTTTATTGCGTCGCAGAGAGAAAGAGGTTAAAGAGAAGGCACAACAAAGTGACGGAAAAGTATTCGCATAAATCGATAGCGCGAGGTAAGCAAGCAAATTGAGATGCTCTAATTACTTTCAAATGTATATGATGATTGTCCAAATTAAGATAGTTGGGAGTCTGTACTACATTGGACGCGTAACTAAGAGATATACAGTTACTAGTGCAGCAGCAAACTGTCACGCGAGAACCATACGTAGTCAAAAGTACTCTCGTATTAGTTTGTTATATAAGTAAGGGTTAGTCACATTTTCGAGTCTCGACATCCATCTACTATAGTGTCCTTCCGTAAAAAAATTGATGTTTATTCATATCGAAGGAAAGAGGTTAATTATTGTAGTCGACTATGGTACCTGATTTGGTCAGATCATATATCGCTGTGCGAGACTTTTAATAATTTTGCAAGGGTCATAGGAAAGAGGGCATGGGATAGAGTTTATAGCTTATTATTTGACCCATGTTAAGAAGTGAGACTATAGAGACATACAGTGATTAATGAAAAAAATGTGGTCGCTTGTTGGAAGAGAGTCGAGATTAATATATTCACAGCTTGGACTCTCGCACTCGTCAAAGTACGGTCACTGAATCTCTGATAGAAGAATACTATTCATAGTGGTTCAATTTTCTATATTCGTCATCCCATTAATGTGCTAATCATAGATAAGTGCTGCTCGCACTTCCGACTGAGATGGTTTGCCTATATTCTTCATTCTATAGCGAAGGGAAGGAGGTGCTCGGTGGTCTCACAAGACATATAAGTATTACTCCTCGTTAACGCTATAATAACACAGCCTATTACCTATTTTTTTTTTTTATTCGTCTTACAAAATCATTGTATTAGTTAGTATGGTACAGTTCATATTTGGTAGTATCTTGCTTGTATAAGTATAATATGATTATATAATAATGCATATATTGGGATTTACATCTACTATAAAAGTCTTATGATTGTTTAGATTTTGTTTATACTATGCGTTATTGTTCTTTGTTGATGAATGATATCTGTGTTTTATAAGATTGATGTGGTATCATATTTGTTATTGTTTACGTATATAATATAAACATTTAGTATTGGTTCAATTCGACTATGCATTGTAACAATTTACAATTACTTAATGTAGTTCTTAGAATATGTAATGAACTCAACTCTGCTATCCGGATGGATGGATAAAGTCTTGAAAGTCACACAGATTGGTATCGCTTGGCGCTGGAATAGTATTATCCGGGATGTGTTGCACGATTTATCATGTACGATACAAGAAACTTGTAGATAACATCAGTGCTGGGTCAGGCAGTGCCTAAACATTCGATAGAGAGTTAGTGGGAGTACGGGTGAATCTATTTTTCTGAACTCGTCACGCAAGTTCAGCGTGCATAGAAAATTGAAGATGGATACCATACAACTCTGTTAACCTTTATAGTCTCGATCATTTGAGTGAATGATGGGAGTGTATGATTCTGATATGTTGGGTAATTTTTGTATAAAAACTCCATGAAAGTTGGGGTTTTTTTGCCCTCATGGCCTCAAGTACGCGAGTTGTGTGGTGCAATTGTGTTAAAACATATGAGAACAAGCTTTTTGATGATAATTATTGAATACACAAGTAACAACTATCTCAGAAGGAGATGTCGCTGATGATCCGTCGAGCAGATAGGGGTAGGACAATCCGCTATATACATGACTCACATGAGATGCAGTCCATAAGCAGGTCCATCGTCTGGAGTCTTATTATAATTCATTGCATACCATAAATTATATATGTTGTTATAAGTAAAAGTAAATGGTGTGCCTCGTCTGGAAAGGGGGACAACTACACAATTTTGGGGTAATCACTAGTGCATCTCTTTCAATATTCGCGAGATGACTATCTATGCATAATATTTCGCCTATGTATAAAGATCATGTTGTCAGACTCTCTCGATCCTTTTGACTTCTAAACGTCTATCCAACCCTTTAGCATCTCTTCTTCTCTATTATCCATATCATCACTTACATCGCCCTAAGTCCTAAATTATATAAAGGAGGAAATTACGATGATAGCACTTTCACACAATAATAATACTTAATTACAAATAGATACTCACTCGTGCATTCCACTAGTTTACTTTGCTTCCCGCTTGATTATCTGCGTCAGGATCCCTGACCGATTGAGAACTTTTGTTGTCCTGGCAGTGCCTGCCTGTGACTGATGTCTCCCACGATCTCTCCATTCTGTTCTTCCATCTCAATTTTTTTCACTGTTCTATTGCATACCATGTCACTCGCTGCTTCGCCCTTTGGCACAATAAATGTGATACTTCTTCTCTGGACACTTGTAACCTCTCCATACTTGTATTGGGGTGGGATTGCTGAAAGAATAGCAGGCTGAGTTCAAGCTCCAGTCGCACTACAAAATACCCATGAGAAATCCACCACTACTTGGTAGAGGGAGACCCTTCTCAGACTGGCCTGGCTGGATTTTTTGCCTTTTCATGCATATATATAGAGCTTACTACATCTTTGCCAGTGTATGGGGTCACAGGATCTATCAACACTATAAATACGAATTTGTTCATAGTTCATTACTTGATTATGTCCGCTTATCACTGTGGCTCTCAGACGTAACTTCCAACTTGCTGCAGAAGATCACGAGTGGTGGTGGAGGTTGTAGTATGCCATTATTTACATATTAATTCACCCTGTTTTCTTTCTTTGTTCTGCTGCTCTTGTTGTTTTGTGTTTATGTTTATAGAATTTTCTCGTCTTAACAATTCTTTAGGTTTTTTTGTAGCATCGATGAGTATGTTGGCTTGTCTGTTGTTTTCTATGCTCCTTATATATTGGTGAATTGGTTGTATTTGTACAATGCTAGATCATAGGCTAATTGTTATGTATTACCACATTGCTTAACCCTAAACCGTCTTTTTTGCTTGTTTCTTGGTTTTTCTCTCTCTGAATTTCTATTGCGATATATATATATATTATATATATATAATATATTGAAATATAATAATATATATATATATATATATAATTTATATATTTATATATATATATATATTAAAGTCTGCTTGTGATATAACCTATGTATGTCCCATGCGTAAGTGTTTATTGTGCCACTACTTCTAAGGTGTTTATTCATGATGTACTTTTCATGTTCTATTGGCTTGTAAAGATTCAGTCTGGCTGATTCTTCCTCTTTTTTTCTTCGGTGTGTGCATGAACAAAATGTTGATATTTAGTTGACCATATTTCATAATTTTACTCTGCGCGTGAACTTTTTCGTATAAGTTATTGTGTTTTTGTAATGAAGTCAGCCTTTTTTTCCTTCTTTCTGGCCGGTTAAGTTAGTGTACATGTGATCGAAATTGTGACAAACAAAGATTCATAATTTTTCTATCTGCAGTTGCTTGGAAAACTTTGTGATGGGTAAGGTCCTCCATTTATATGCAGTTGCTTTTGAATTATGCTGAATAATTTGGCAAGTTGCCTACCACCTTCTGGAGATTTTAAATTGATTTAATACTTGTTTACGGCAGGTCTTTCTTGTGTGGTGGTTTCTAACGGGATTGTTTCATTATGCTATTGCTTAGACTACACTATGCACGCTCTAGTATGTCTGGTTCATGCAAACACATTTTCTTGGCTACATGGGCTTGCATTTGCACGGATTCTTACTCATGCTTGGAACTGTTGCTTCCGTGCTGCACTACTTTTTTGTCCGCCTATTAACCGGTCAATCAATGCGAGTAGATAGGTGGTGGCAATTGTTGGCCAGTGTTTTGTTATGTAGGTTTTAGTTGGACTGCATTGTTCTTTTATTGTAAATCTATGTGATCATTCAGAGAGAGATTGTTAATCTTATGTAGACTTCTCTTGTCATTTTTTTCCACGTAACGTATGGTACAAATTAGAAGTATAGCTTTTTTTACGAGGCTTTTGATTATTGTATTAAAGTTCTCATTTATATGTTAATTCAATGCGAAACTTTTTTTTTATGTAATGAGAGGTTGTGTACAAAATTTTGCCTCCTATTCTACTAGCTACTGATACTTTTTATACGGAGTACAAATTTTACGAAGATTCTTTGCTTCCGCGTACCGAATGAAACTATATGCAAGGATGAAAATTTTATCTCTAAATATTTCACTTAGAATTAACAGAAATAATTATAAAATAATAATGATCATAATATAATAAATATATAATATATAATATAATAATAATAAATAATAAATAAAATGATTTGAGAAAATGGAAAGGTCCCTTTTTGAAGACTATTCTGTTATTATTGTACATATGAAGTGGAAAAGGACTTAAAAAAAAGGATTGCACCAGCGCGGAATCGAACCGGGTCGTACCGTGTCAGGGTACTATGCTACCACTAGACTTGGTGCTGCTGTGAAATATGACTACAAATTTATATATATCTTGAGATGGTGCTGCTATTTTAATTCCATCCCGCACAAATTTGAATGTGTTATTGAGATGGTATACTTGCCATTATTTTGCTTGTGTATTATTTATCACAGAGACATGAGGGAACTGTAGTCCTGCTTTATGCATCACAACACGTCAACACTAGAGGTTTTGACACAGAATACCGTATCGATGCAAGCTAAAGTTATCACCGGAGGAATTAAAAAAGATGACAATATGGATGAAATTGATTGGGATTCACAGACAAATTTCGGTTTACTAGAACATAGTAATATCAAATTAGCCATATATGGATAATAGTATCTGAGAGGTTTGACACCTTGTATCCTGTCAGGAGATGGATAAAGCCGTACTGTGAAAAATCGATATGCACCTTCACATCTCCATAGATTGGGTTCTGAAGTGGATTTTGTTTTCTTCTTTCTTTTTCTTTTATAACTGTTTTAACTTCTTTACAGGTTCTGTCTCAGAAGAATGGTGAGTGTTCTGCAGATGACGATAGTATAGCAGCGAGAGGATCTTGACTGAAGATAGGGTGTTAATGACAGTCATCATGTTTTGCTTCTTTAATCTGCCATGCATAGACATCACAATTCAAACACTGAAATGAGACGCAAAGATGTTTATTTTTTTTTTTAAAGGGTGGCACTTACACTATTTTCGCTGATTTGCAGTTCACTTCTTGTGGAGGAGCGGTTGCTGTGGTCTTGCAGTTCAGGCCAAAATTCATGGAGGTTGGAAAGGTCATAAGGCTTTTTATTTCTTTTGCCGTCTCTAGCACCTTGCTTTTGTGAAAGACAGAGAAGCCAGTGATAATGCATACAGTAATATAGTAGGTATGGAGAAAACTTGGCAGAATAGATTTGATAGATCAGTGCCAATGTTCTTTGTTCAATGTAGTTGTAAGCATATAATCTTCTCATATCGGGGAGATCTAGTCTAGCTTCAGCCAAAGTCAAAAACAATAAAATTTTAGGGCAAGATTCAACAAAGCACAAAAGACATAATCAGGGTAAATCATCAAAATGAATTAATCATCATCTGATTGTCCCCGTGTCGATCCCAATATCAAACTAACACTGAAAATTTATCCTCCGCTCTCAAGACTTACAAACCGAATTCTCTTCCAATAAACCGATGTATTACTCCCAAAGATAAGCAATGATATTCCTGAATGAGCTCGCCTCCCAGCTCTTAAACACAGGTGTTTTCAGGAGTGAGGCAAAGAAATCAAATGTACCTCGGAGTCAGATAAGTTCAGAGAAAGGATGCAAAAGAATTACTCCGTAGCACTACATAAAGCAGGCTCAGACATGGCAGGATGCTCAGTAAAATCAAAGGTTGCCAAGAAAAACCTTTCAGAGGCCATCGTCGGCTTCGAATCTTACATTT
>SNQN01005029.1:0-10239 GCA_008642245.1 Bassia scoparia | reverse complement strand
GGAAAATACGGGAAAATAAGAGTCATCTGCACATTTCTGTCATCTTTTTCGACATACAGAAAGCGGTGGTAAATTTTAATGCAAAGGAGCCGTGAGGTGGATACTATTTAGAACGGGAGACGAGATATGAGGATTTAACCTCTCTGACTACAAGGTCATATGTGAAGTTGAAACCATTGCTTCAAACACCTTTCGCTAAAAGCAGCATAAAGAAAGATCAATGTGAAACGGGGAGCACAACATACAGAAAAAAGTTTTATGTAGAAAATTGAGCTGAATAAGATTATTTCATGATGAGAAATGGGGACCACACCTTTTTATTAAGATGTTTAATGTTTAATTAGGCTATTATTGTAAATAATTGTAGTTGATGTCTTGAATATCTTACCACTATTCGAGTCAAAGTAGCTAGCTAATGTTGTCGACCAATTTAAGTTTACGTATGTCTTTAAAATTCTCATGTTAGGTCAAATGAAATGATCTTAACCAAGACTCAGCAAACTGTTGATTAATGATTATCGCATGAGATGAACAGATGCATTGACTTGTACTTCTTATCAAATGTTTTCTTCACATCCATCACTCCCCTTCCTTGTCTCCTCATCGAAGTCGTTACACTCTGCGAAAGAAATAGGATTTACAGGGTTTGTGTTGGTGTAGAGGAGAGGCAATGCTCGGTGAAGCCGCGAAGGAGTTAGGGTTGGTTTTGGCGACTAGCGGGTAACTTGTTATAGAAGTCCTCAAGTCGAACTTGAAAATTGTGCTCTCACAAAAGGCTGCGTTATAAAAAACAAAGTGTGTCTATACAAATTTCAGATTAGCGGATGACGGAAGTGTTGGAAACCTGAACAAATGTCGAAAACGCATCAAACTTTACAACAATATGCCCTAATACTCCACTATCACAATTAGGACATTGAAAAGACTAAAGCAAATCATCAAAATTAGTTCCAAATAACAAAAGCATGATTTGATTAATCCTAAACTTAGCAACTGTACTTATCCGAAATCAAATTAGGCTCAAGTGGACTGAACCCAACCTAAATAATATTAGTAGTTGCTTTGAAGTCAACCCAATTTTTACCAAACCCAATTTGACTCCTTCTACTTCAAGTTTCAAGTACATCTCAATCATATGCATTCACCAAACTTACATTACACCAAAATAAACTTAAATTTATCTTCTTTGTTGGTTTTATTTTCGTTCATCATTTGGAAATTAAGTCTGCATTCCACCTTATTCGAAAAAGAACACACCAAACATGACCAAGCTTGAAAATATGTGACCCAATGTTGGTTACTATAAGCAATTGCAAGGTTTGATATTGTATGGTTTCTAGTTCAGCATATCGGTAACATTTTCATAATTAAAGTAAACTTTTTAAAATTAATAGTAGTTCATTACAAATATGTTACTGAACTTGCATTTTTCACAGATTCTATGATGAACTAGAAATTGTTTTGTATTTGCTAAATAGACAGGTAAAACATGATCAATCTAGAAACTTGGGTAAATCAAGCTCAACTAATGCAAAGTACAACTAGATTATTGTTCTCAGTTCAACGAACAAATTATCATTCTCTTTTGAAGGATATCCGTAGAAAAAATAGATCAGAAAAATCACGATAAAAATTAATCAAAAAAATGTTGTAAAATCGTCATGTAGGATGAACACAACAACGCAAAGATCACGTACTTAATAATAATACTAATAATAATACTAATACGACTAGTATTTATTAATACAAGTACAGTATTAAAAATGTCATGCTTTTAGCACTTGTATGACAAGTTAGTCAACCAAATTAAAGAGTGGGAATGAAGAAGTAACAGTTCTCGTGTGTCTTTCAGTTACCGTGAAATATGCATTGTGCCTTGGGGTGTGCATTTTAAGTGTGTGTTCAGGGTAATAAGTCGTAACTGCGCCGAAAGAAAGAGGAAAAATAAAGGCSAACAAAGTGACCGACAAAAGTTGATCCGAGTGGTAAGCAATTTGTTGCCGTTTATGAATAACTTGAACATGAGACTTACTAAAAACATTTGTCACGACTCACGAGACTCTTCCACCGTTAGTTAAGTTAGAGGTGAGTAAATTCGAGTCCAACTTCACCATTAGTTCCGTAAAAAATTGAGTCCAAGTCGAAGAAACGGATATTTGGGCTTGGTAGCTTGGGTCTGATCGAACTTCAGACTTAAAATTTTCAGGGCTCAAGCTCGGATATGTTAAGCTTTTTGACCAAATTAAGGTGAACTTTCGTGATTAATGAAAAAAATGTGTCGTTTGTGAGTGCTATTCGGGCTCTCGAGCCAAAGTAGGCTTGGATTTCGGACTAAAATATTAGGTCAAACTTATTTTGCTTACCTCTAAGTTAAGTGTGCGACCGAGGTTGCAAATTTCTATTATATAAGGGAAGGGAGGCGGTGGTGTCCACCTAAATTTACCCCTCTACCCTTACGAACCTTTCTTTCATCTTTAGTTTAGTAAGATTAATTTGGTAAATTGAATATATTATAATCAAGTGAGATCACACTACTACCCTTACTAATCTTTCTTCGTTATTTTTTTGAGTGAAGTTATTTTAGTAAATTGAATGTATTATAATCGCACGAGATTAAACATATTAATTRTCAATCTAAAAGCATGCATTCAATTTGATTATTCTCTTTTGATAGTAAAATACTCTCTTTCTTCGTTGGTATTTTACACTGTTGCACTAAAAAAAAGTTACCGCACGCATCGCATACATGAAAAATTATTGTAACTAAGCTTCGATAAATTAGGTACGGGTAATTTTTACCTCACGCATCGCATGCATCGAAAACTAATAGATTAAAGTGGGTGAGTTGTGGTGTGGTGCAATTGTGCAAACAAGGCAAACAAAGCTTTGTTAAAATGAAACAGTAACTAATTAAAAGTGTGTGAGATCCGTGAAGAAGGGAAAGGAAGCCTAATACATAAAGAGAGCAAGCAAAGCAAGTCTCTCTTTTGACTTATTTTTTTCATTCATATAAATCCTAATGTATTGTTATAAGTAATAAGTAATGTGTTGTTGGAGGGGACACTCACATTTTTGGCACCTAACTTATCCCAAGTGATACTTGTCTTTCTTCCTAATATAAAGATCACTTAGACTTTCCACACTTCACTTATCCCAATTTATTCTCTTCTCTATAATATATCATCTTACATGCCCTAGCCTTATTATAGGAGGATTGTGTGCTTCACATATATACTTAAAAATATCTCACTCTCCATCACTTTCTCCCTTTCCCTAGCCCTTGCCATTGCCACTTCTAGTGCCGGCACGATGCCACGTCTCAGTCGTTTTTTTGTTTCTGCGTCTTTTATCTATGTCTTACTCTTTACATACTATATTGGAAAAGTGGTTTTTATTTAGCAACTGCGAAATTGGACTTCGTTGGATATCCACTCTGCAAAATCGATGTTCGATTTGTGTTAGCAATGGGTGCAAATTGTTAGTGTTAGCTGTTATATATAGAATTAGCATACACTGGATTTAGTTGTGGTTCGGATTAAACTCGAGGAAATTAGTGAATAGTGTTAGCTACTTTGGAGCAAGTGTTGCATATGCCGATTTATTATGTAGTAAACATAATGTGAAAAATGATAGAAAATTAAGCATTATTGGTTAATGACACTCTATTAGTAATATAAAAGGATTAATAAATGAGTATTTAACTTAATTGATTTTTACATTTTGAATTATTGATGTGTGATGATATAAGAATTGATGTTGATGATATAAGAATTGATGAGTTTATACAGAGTTAATAATTCTTTAAATAGTGTAAATTTGAAAATTATGACTAAATTATATGATAATTATTTTTAGCTTTTAATGGTTGTCTATATATCTTCCATATTGAATAATTTGAATTGTACACGTGTAAAGAAGCGTAACTCAAACGTCATTGTATTTTAGTGTTGACTTCCTATAATTAAAATAAACCTAATAGATCGAACAACAAGCATTAATATATGTACATGCATATATTCCCACCTAACAATTCATATATCCCACGGTACATTAATGGAAACGTTTGCCGCTAACTAGTTTCAAGAAGGTAAGTTTCTACGACATCTATATATTTCACATTTAACCTAAAACGAGTAAAATTAATTCACTTGGCAACATTTTCATTTTACATTTTCTAAATTATATCTTTTCGGCGCAAATGACTATGATTTTGACTAATATTATCTTCAAAATTTAATGAATTTCTATGCTATTTTAGTTTTAGTATGCTCTTTACATAAAAACTATAACCAATAAAGTTAGTTGATGCTTGATGCTGTTTACTTAAAATCAACCAAGAAATAAGTAACTAGCAACAGTGACAACCCTAACAACACCTAATTAAACTATATTTATTTCATTAAAAATCGATAAAATTTTGATTTATTGATAAAAATTAAAGACTGTGTACAATAATAACCGATCCGAATCGCCATACCACCATTTAAATTGGAGTGTATCCAATAAGGTGTGTAGAATACACAATTGACATAACAAAATGACACGAAATCTTCAAATTGAGAAATAAGCAGTAAGCTCAGAATCAGTGTGCTGAATATAGAAATGTAGATAATCTTCTCTTTCCCCTAATTTAAATCAACTTCCCAAATCTTCTTCATCTAGAAAAAGACATACCCAAAATACCAAAATACAATAAATAAATAAAAAATAAAGGAAAACACTTTTCACTTCTTTAAAGAAAAAAGATACCATGCAGCACCTTATCCCTTTTCACCTCCAAAATGATTAGTGTATGACTATTTATTTTATTTTATTCTCATTAAATTAAAGTATCCAATTACCTTTAATTAGACCAAAAGTCCAAAACATATTTCATCCTTTTAGTATTTCATTCGTTTCACTTTAATCTTTACGTTTCTCTGTTAAGATATAAAAATATAGAAAATTTCAAAATGAAAAAATTCTCATATAAATAAGAAATAACAATTCGTCTAAATTTGTAGCTTTTAATATAATTTTTTTTAAGTGTGTAATAATAAAAATTGTGTAAAGTATAAAAAACAAAGACCAATGAAATTACTGCAATTATCCAAACTTCAAAATTATTATCTACTTTTCAAGTAAACCAAGCATTTTCATATAAGAGTTATCTTATCCAAATTTAGCGTTACAAAACTCTTCTGTACTTAACAACCTTTTCTTATAAATGTCATAGATTACACAAAGTTACTTATCCTATCCATTCATACTTAATTAAAATGATCATTTTAAACCTTGTAATATTGCTTAAACTATAAAATTATCATAGTTCCATAACAATGATCAAATCTAAATAAAATGAAATTACACCCCGCTCCGTATTTTATTGAAGTTTACATATTTTTCACTAGATGTTCTTTATTGATGTGTTTATATTGATTTATTCCATTTCAAAACATGTTTTCGTATTGACTTTTTTTTTCATGTATACATTGTTCTCGCATTATCTCCCGGTTTACTTTTGTCTTTTAACTCTACTCATATTATTACAAGCAAAATTTCTAATTTCTTTTTATATAAATAGTAAATACACATAACATTATAATACGTGTACACATAATTTACTGTCTATACAATATACGGAGTACAATTATACACTACCCAAAAACCCATTTTATTGATAAATTGAAATGAAAGAAAAAAACAGAAAATTGCATTTTATAGCTAGTTTTCTTTAATCTCAAAAGTAGTTTAGCTTATAAGTTTGTGTATATATAAACAGAGCACCCCCTTCAAATCCATATTCTTTTACTCTTCTCTCTAACATAACCAACAACATCTCTCCTCTCATCCTAAACAAAAACCCCAATTTTCTCTTTTCTATTGCACAAAACAAACATCATCAAATTCATCTTCATCTTCATCATCATCATTTTTCAACAACCAAAATATCAAAAATTCAAAATCAAACCAAAAATTCAAGCTAATGAGATGAGATTTCTCAGAAGCCTTAACGCTTCGTCGTCGTCGTCCTCATCCTCGTCGCCTTCGGAAGGTGATCCCGACACCGTAGACTCCGACTTCGTCGTCATCCTCGCGGCGCTTCTCTGCGCCTTAATCTGCGTCCTCGGCCTGGTCGCGGTGGCGCGCTGCGCGTGGCTCCGCCGCTTCTCGGGCGGCGCCGCCGCAGCTCCGGCGAACAARGGCCTGAAGAAGAAGGTCCTGAAGTCGCTCCCGAAGGTGGCGTACTCCGTCGACCAGCACGCCGGRAAACTCTCCGACGACTGCGCGATTTGCCTGTCGGAGTTCGTCGCCGGCGAGGAGATCCGCGTCCTGCCGCAGTGCGGACACGGATTCCACGTTCCGTGTATCGACACGTGGCTCGGATCTCACTCMTCGTGTCCTTCCTGCCGACAGATCCTCGTCGCTCGTTGCCACAAATGTGGCGGTGGATTGCCGGAATCTTCATCCGAAGGTGCTCAAACAAGTAATAATAATAATAATAATAATAAATAGGTACAAAGTAAAAAAAATTATTTTTTTAAGTAGTTTAAAACATTTTTGAAACATCTTTAAATTGAAAACACTGATAACTATAAAAGCGAGTCCAAATAATGAGTATGCATTAAAGATATGAAGTCCAGTTGAACAATATCTGCAATGAGATTTTATTCCTCCATTATTGACGTACTTTTAACAAGAGCCAAACCCAGCCTTGTTCATCTACACAACATCAATACTTTCTCTACTACGCATATATACCTTATCATTATCACACACGATCTTGAAATTCCCATCTATTCCCTCGCTTTCAACTTTCAGTACGGCAGAAACACATTGACCTTCAATATTCAATATACAGATATTACCCGGGATCGACGTCAGTACAGACATCTGCCTATCTGTCTCTCTCATTAACCATCTCTGTTTTACAATGAGATCATGCCAAATGGCATTTTGTACTGCTCTCACTCCTTCAATGACTTCATCGAACTACAAGTCGACTGCTATAAAGATAACGTAGCTAGTCACATTCATTAACAGTAATTTAACAAAACTATTCTTAATTAGATGTCTGGTATATCATTCCCCATCTTCACCCTTAATAGTAACTTGACTTACGGATTTCCAGTACGAGTACTTTGTCCATTTTAAAAAAATAAACAAAAAATTATGTTCAAATACTACACAAAAATTGTGAACATAAGTAACATACCTTTATCTTAAAATGAAACCTTCGTCAAACCTAATAATTCAATTTTACAAAAAAATGTGAAATGATACTTAGAATTGCATTTTTAAAAAAATCTCATACCTTTTCACATCTCTGATCTAGCGAAAACGTCCATCGAGAATTCATTTTAGCTTGTGTTTTCTGTTTGTAAACAACTTGAGTTGTAATTTCTTAGAACATATTTCTTGAAGTTTGCAATTTTTTCGGAATATAAAATAATATAATATTTATGGCTCAAGTTTTTACCAGATTATGGTGTGGAAGACTCGAAACTAATATTATAACTTTACTCTTCGTTATTCTGAATAACGCTATCGCACCACCGTTTTTATTTAAGGACTTTTTAATATACTCGGTTACACTTCATATTTATTTGTAATTTTTTTCTATCTCTATCTTTCTTCTCTACAAATTTGATCTAAAATCCCCTACTAACATAATGAAACGATTGAAGTATTATTTTTTCAATTTCTTTTCCATCAAGCGTATTGCCTCTCCTTTAACCCTCAAAAGGTGATAAAATCTTTTAAAGTAAAACGAATCTTAATGCTATATGCATAACGCACAATACTAAAAATCATGTATGATGATCAGCATATAGATATTGCACTAATATAATGGAGCTAAGAGTAATTGAACAAATTAAGCCAAATTTAGAAAAATGGGCCCCAAATTAACAAATCAAAATCATTGCACACGGCATAGAGAATTGGGACCTTCAAAAGAGCAAAGTGCTATAGAGAACATGAAAAGATACTCCAAATTTTTAATATAAGAAACAATTAAAAAAAAAGAGCTCTACTCAAATTCATCTATCTCTTTTAAGGACACATACATAGTGTGAGTGAAATAATTACTCATTCTTTTTCTCTTTCTTCTTGCAATTCAGAACCCTTCCATTACAAATCTCAATTCCTTTCACTCTGCCTCACCTCCATCTTGTATTTGTCTCTTTTGCGAAACCGTTATCATTCTAGTGTACCTTCTCGTATACATCTTAATTCAAATCAACACATATTACACACCTTTCTTTTAATAATTGTTCGTTTTGCCACTGCGTTAATGTATGATGTTATTATTTTCTCGTGCACTTGTTGATTCAAATCAGCGACAGATATGCACGTGAGTGACCACTTCAAACATCATCGTTACTTGTCTAACACATAACATCTTTTTACATAGTTGATCGAAACAAAAAATTACCAACTCCTTCTTTATATTTTATCCGTTATGCAAATTGGTTACATGCTAATGCATACCTTCTCTTACACTTTTTAAACTCGCTGATTCAACTCAACAATATTAAATTTACACTAATGGATAATTTATACTCCTTTGTACAAATGACAAATTATTTGGAATAGTATACTACAACCATTTCGACTTTTGCTGAAACAAAGAGTGAATTTTGTTTGTATTACATACACTTGCTACAAAACTCTTCACATACTCCTTCACACAACAACACAGCATGCAGCTTATCTACTAAGTAGCGATTTCAAATACTCCGATACAATAGTTGTTCTCGAAAAGTCTTCCCCTTTTACTTGTAGTATTACTTCTCAAAATTATTAAAAAATAATAAATATTTGTGCTACTAATTACCTGTAATATTTTTTTTGACTCATAAACTTAGTATCTCTTGACATTTTTGACAATTTATAGGTATATATATCAGTGAGATGTTGATTCAATTCATTTATGTACTTGTTATTAATACTCAATCTATCATATAATTTTGCGAAAAGACAAGAATTTTGTTGATTAGTAGTCAAAAATGTTGTGTCTTAGAAACGTGCCAAAAATTCAAGTTATATGCAAAATTGGTTAAAACCGAAGCTTGCATAATATCAGCATACAGTAAAAGAACGGGGATACGTTACCTTATTAATTACCGGATCATAAAACTAATGCAATTGCCTTTTCGCGATTGCAGTCTAAATCTACCGCTTGTATAAAAACAATTAACGATTAACATTTCTATTATCATGTATGAAACTATCGGATGCAAGTCGGGGCAGTCAAGTAAGAATTAAATCATCCTCACCCGCACTCGATATCTCGACATGAGTGTGACATGTGCGAGATGAGGATTATAAATTTGTACTACTCATGGATGAAATGAACGATGATTTGTAGGGTCCAGTACTTCAGCCTCTTCCCCCGTTTCGTCCTTTATTATAAGGTCTAACATTTTATACATCTTAAAATTGTCTTTTTGATACATCTATTCAAATATTTTAAAATTAAACTAGGCAGTTTTGTGGATAGATAAATAAATTTTAATTTAATTGTCAAAAATATTTTTCCGGTTAAGGTGAAAAATCTTAGTCGAGCTGATTGATACAAATAGTGAAATGGGGCAACAAACTGATTTTTTTATTGTAGTTCGCTAGACGGACGGTTGATACATGGGATTGATTCACCAACGTTGTGTTGATGGTGTGAATTTATGCCACCGCGCGGGAATGACATGCAAAAAGTTGAGCAGAAATGGAAATGCAAACCACCACCCACGACATTGACCCTAGTCATACACTAACTTTTATGACCTCATACCAGTGAAGTGTAACCTTAAACCCTTGGTCATTAGGAAGCGAACTAGATGCATTTTTGCCTACTCAGTTTCATAGATACCAAACCCAAACATCTAAACACAATCAACATCTACTTATTAATATATCATATCTTCGATTTGCAACATTTAGTATTTTCCTTTTCCTTCATCAACTTATTTTAACATTTCGCAAACTTCAAACAAACATTTACCAATTTCTCGACATCTCCAATAAATATTCTACTACTATATCACTATACTCTAATCTTAAAAAACACCATTATATACTCTTTTGCCAGAGAGAGAAAAGCGGTAATTCGAACATAAAAAACCCAACCCAATTGAACAACATACACATCGCGATTGCAAGTAGAAATCATTATAACTACATACTTGTCATTATATATTATTTATTAGTTTGATCAATCTGCTATTACTAATTATTGTGATTATCTGGATGATTAGGTTG
>SNQN01005028.1:27320-47408 GCA_008642245.1 Bassia scoparia | reverse complement strand
TTGGAGAATATGTTTCATCATAATCATTTCTAGGCATTTGGGAAAAACCTTGTGCTACAAGTCTTGCCTTGTATCTAACAATTTCATCTTTCTCGTTTCGCTTTCTAACAAAGAYCCATTTGTACCCAACAGGTTTTACACCCTTTGGTGTTTGACCTATTTTCCCAAAAAATTCTCGCTTCTCAAACGATTTCAATTCTGCTTGGATGGCTTCTTTCCATTTTGGCCAATCCTTTCTATGACGACATTCATCTACCGTTCTTGGCTCAACATCATCTTCATCATGTGCCACATCAATTGCTACTGAATAAGAAAATACTTCTTTCATGACAACATCTTTTCTATTCCATTGAATTCTAGTTGAAATAAAATTTAACGACATTTCATTATTGTCAATGTTCTCATTTTCCTCTTCATTTTGGACATTGTTATTTCCATCTCCACTTTCATCAGGTTTCTCTGGAGAGAGGATAGTGTCATTTGTATTTTCATCTTGCAATTTCAACCTTCTTGGTTTGTAAACTTTTTTAGCCAGGTGGTCTTCCACGCTTTCTTCGTCCCATAGACTCATTCTCATTTGTCTTATATCRACAGACACTTCAATGCGCGCTAGTGCATTTTCTGCTGGCATGTGAGATTTTGTCATTTTCTTTGCATCTGTAAATGCATCAGGCAATTGATTTGCAACACTTTGTAAATAGATAAGTTTCTTAACTTCTTGTTCATAAGAATTCGTTSATGGGTCTAAGAATTGGAATTGTGTTGCATTCCATGTGATMTCTATCTCTTTTCTATTTGGGTCCACTTTATCTCCCCCTAAGGAGGAATACTGCCTCATCAAAATGGCAGTCGGCGAATCTTTCCTTAAACAAATCACCAATTACTGGTTCAAGATATTTAATTATAGAAGGGGAGTCATAACCAACATAAATTCTCAGCCTTCTTTGTGGACCCATTTTTGTCCGTTGGGGTGGGCAGTATATACACAGCGCACCAATATTTTAAGTGTTGATATTTGGTTTTCTTTCGCGAGACAGTTGCACTGGAGATATTTATTGTATGCAGTGGGTTTTATCTATCAATGCTGCTCGCTCGCGTATAGAATGACCCAATGAGGAAGGCCAATTCTTGACCTCTTATAGTGGTCTTGCATCAATTGCAGTCTTTTGGATTTAGCAGGATATGCAAGCCCTTTTGATGTGTGAACATGAGCAACTGGATGTTTCAACTTCATCGCGATTGAAATGCAATAGTCATTCGTTTGGGATGTAAATCTTCTCAACGTTCATCAAAGTCTTATTTGCTTTGATCGGTATCTGGGAAATGGAGTTCTCAAATCATGATTATTTGAGTCTATTAGTTTTGCGGGAATGCAATATTCTACTTGACAAGAGGGCGTTACCATGTGACCATCGTGTTGATGGCGTCAATCAAACACCAGTAACAGTATCGAAAATTGGTCCACTTGGAGGATTATTGGTTCACAAGATGTCGCCTTGAATCCTCTCTAAAACTGGATAGGAGGACTCAGTGGCAATTTTTATTCAAAGATGGCCTTATTACTAATTGGGAAATTCCTATTGTACTACTAAGTTTTTGCCATTCCATTTTGGTACCCTCATTATTTTTAATTCCAACATACCATTACATTAGTGTGCTAATTGCTCAGTAAACATGCTTTGTTTATTACCGTTATCTGAGCTATTAACTTTCCTTTTTCTTCAAAATTTGTCTTCATTTCATTCAAAATCTATCTTAAGTTGCTACCGAAAACGACGATTTGTAACGGACCAAAGTTTCATGGCCGTCTTCTTCGCCTAACGAGACAGACATGGATGAGCATGATTCAATTTAGATTGTTACTATTGTTTAGTTCCTTTTCTTTTTGATCTTTCATTCCCAAACATTCTAGCTACTTGATTTATTTATTATTATATTATATTTTTGGTATTTATCACTTTATGTACAACTACATCAGTAGATTGAAATCAACTGAAATTTGATCAAGACTATGAATACGTATATCGAAAATTTCTGAAGAGTGTTGTAGTATGCCGTGACGAAATTCAAGATCTCGGAAAAGGTATGGTAATAAGGTTTCCAATGAAAGTTCTAGCACGATGAAAGAGTTGAGAAGCAGAGGAAGACGAGAATACAAGTTTCTTAAACTGACAAGAAATACAGGGTTTGAAAAGGTGGTAATGAGGAATTAATAGGTTATTTATAAACAATAATGACTTACTAGCCTTATCATAACTAACACTGTGGTATTAAACAGTGTTATTACTAGCCACTAACAACTAATTAACGGATAAACAAGCTGTTTACTGTCAGCAATTAGACACTAATTTAATGGTTAGCTGTGTTGAATTAAAAAAATAGGGTACAAAATGGAATTGGCAAAATAACTTATGCTAAATATGGAATTTCCCTTATTTATTTGCCCAGTGAGCATGTCGTGCATGCTAATTTATCTGCTTGGGACTCTGATATCTTTTTGGAATGTCCAACTGAATCTTTCGTTAATTTTGTTCATTATTCCCATGCTCGGGTGACCCAATCGGTCATGCCATAATATGAACAATTTTTCACTATCTAACTTCTGGTTAGATATTATGTTTATTTCAATTGGACGTATATCAGTGATATATAGTCCTGATGAATATGMTGGCAAATTTTCATAAATACATCTCTTGCCATCCTTTTCTTTTGTTAGGCATAAGTACTCCTTTTGGCCTTCAATCGTTGTTTCTAAATGATAGCCATTTTGACGCACATCTTTAGAACTAATAAGGTTTCTTCGAGACTTGATCGAGTAAAGTGCATTATTGATTGTCAATTTTGTTCCATTAGGAAGTGTCATGCAAGCTTTACAGTAACCTTTTATCAGTTTTGCTGTCCCAGAGATAGTGTTAACACTTTCTTGATACATCTTCAATTCTGAAAAATATCCTTTATTTTTCAAAATACTGTGTGTTGCTCTATTGTCTAGAATGCATTGATATTTGGATTCATCAACAGACAAATTCATATCTTCATAATAAATAAAGTTATAATCAGTTTCAAAGCAAAGTAACATATATTATTGATGGTAATCAAAGTTACAATAGAAGWCATAAAAAAATTTCAAAACAAAACATAAGTGAGGTAGGTCCTTCAAAACATAAAAGAAATTTAAACTRAAAAACACACTTTATGGTAGTACATGGATTGAAATATAKTAGGTGTTGYTGTTTTTAGGCGTTGCTTCTTTTCCCAATRACAAATTCATTTTTCGGTGTCTATATGTCACCCATTATAAAGACAGACACATCAAGACTTGTGATGGGTGTGTMTGTCTCATTAAAATTAGTTTCGACATTTTTACCCTTCACTGAAGCCTGGTACAAGTCTACCAWATGTTTTGCGGTATGAYATGTATGTCCCCAATGCCCTGTCATGCCACAGCTGTATCATTTGTCATTTCCTTTTGAGGAATTTGGCTKRTGGTTTCCATGTTGGTGACCTTTCTTTTTATTGTTTCTTGGGGAAAGGTTATTTCTACCGCGTCCACGACCTCAACCGCAGAAGTTCCTTCCGCGACCATTATAATTTTCTCTCCCACCTCTATTTATTGCATTTGCCTCGAATGGGTTTGGATTTTCAACTGCATTTGCCTCATGAAATGCCAAAGACCCACATGGTCTAAAGTTATGATTTTTCATTAGGAGGTCATTGTTCTGTTCAGCAACCAGCAGCACTGACACCATATYAGAGAACTTCTTGAACCTCCTTTCACGATATTGCTCTTGGAGCAATATGTTGCTTGCATGGAAGRTGGTGAGAGTCTTCTCAATCATTTGTTCTTCAATGATTGTCCGATCACAGTATCCCAGTATAGATACTATTCTATGYAGATTGGAATTATAGTCCCTGATGGATTTAAAATCCTGGAACCTCAGTTTGGTCCATTCGAAYTTAGCCTTGGGGAGGAGCACCCTTTTGTGGTGTCCATACCTCTCATTAAGTTTGTCCCATAATTCTTTGGGATCATCAACTAAGAGGTACTTAGTTTTTAAACTTTCGTGCAAGTGGTGCCTAAGCAGCACTAAGGCTTTTGCCTTGTCTTGCTCTTTCAAATTCATTTGGGCGTCCACTTTCCATTCTAGGAATTTTTGACCTGATAGGTCAAGAATGTTGAATTGTCTTTTTATCAAATCACCCATATTAGCTACAATCAAATTTTATATACGAGTAGTTAGTTTTAATTAATAATACAATAATAAACTAATATCATTAATTCCTCCCCCTTAGTTTATTATTGGGGATTTATAGTTAAAAACACAAATAAATTTACAATCGAAAAATAATAAGTTGAAAAACATGTTAAATAACAAAACATGAACAATAACAAGAACATCAAAAATAACAAGAATAACAATATAAATAAGAATAATAATAAGAAATTATTTTTGTGTTAACATGAAAACTACTAATGCTTCAAGTAATACAAATAATCCCGCAATTAGGAATAAATAAATTTGTATTTGTTTTAAATCTTCTTCAAAAGTAAAAGTCGGAGGGGATTGATCGTTGCCGGCCGGTGCCATGGTGTTCGAGTATTAGGGGGATGAAGAAGATGAACATTTTAGAGTGAGATGTAAAAAGTATAAGATAAGATAAGATAAGTGATTTTGTGGTGGAAAGGGTAAGGTAATCCGCCTTTTATAGAGATAAATCATAATTGTATAATGAACTGTTTTGTTATAGGTAATGGAATAAATAATTGTGTAGTATAGGTGAAAAGAACTGTATTAATATGTGTATATGTTAAATATAAAAAGTTTGCAAGAATTATTACACTGGGATGCAAGTCGTAGTGGTTTGAGAACTCAAAATCTGTGTAAGAGATCGCGGGTTCGAAAATAAAAAAAAAATCGTAAAAGTATAAAATAAAAAGTATAAAAATTATAAAGTTGTGCATCATTTTTACTTAAAAATTAATTTTTAATTTTACTTAATTTTAGCCTGATTAAGTCTCAAAGAACAAGAATATAAGAGAACATACAAAACATTACGTATTATCATCCATACTATATGTATGCMTAATATTACGTTTGGTTACTATAATAAGTATAGTATGTATGACTGGTTTACCAAAGTAGTCGTACGCAAATAAGTGTATATGGTAAACAATAAAAGAAGACAAACATAAAAACCCATATATACCGATAGAAACAAAGTGATAAATATTCCTTTTGTGAGTTTCTGATATAGAGGTTCCCAAATACGGGCAACTATAGAGCATACTCCCMAAAAATATTTTTGACAAAATAACTATCACTTCGTTTTTTTAGAACAGGTATAAGTATACTTGATGATGKGGTCGTGCTGATAACGTGTTGTGGGAAATATAGAATAGAGAGAGTTTTACTCTGAAACGTATGTATTGTATTTAGTTTTATGCACTCTTACAATGGCAAATGATGCATGTATTTATAGAGGGATGAAACCTTTAGGTTTCACCCTACAGTCAAAAGCCTCAAGCTAGGAAGCATAGGTAGAAGATTTTGTGTAGTAAGTAATTAATGATCACCAAGCTTCAATAGTGGCCGGTGGTATTCACCATTTTGGCCTTTGCTACATTTCCAACAGATCCATGTAAAAGGAGAAATAAACATTATCGTTAGTTTATTTTATATAAAAATGCAGCAGTATATTTAAAAGCTTTTGAAATAAAATGCCTCGCGACTAAATGTTGAGCAAATGTATTTTTACCAAATGGAAGTTCATATGAAGCTATATTTTCAACTTGAGCTTTGGTCTGATATTGTTCGTGTCATTCGTGACTGCTTATATAAATAGGTTGAATTCTCTAATCATCCTCACTTGTTTGATGAGGGCAAACACCCTCGAATAAACCCACTAAGTCCACTACAACGGATCACTTTGTGTTGATGTTGACGTGATTAGTTCTTTTTATATACTAAAGAAAAGTTGAGTGAATTATGTCATGTTGTGTCAACTAATGTTGCTTAAACGCGTATAACGAGCAATTTCTTTAATAACCCGACTTATTTAATTAAGTATTGTCAACCCGTGTTCTTAATAAGTCAAAATTTTCCCACTACAGCGAGCGGGCGATTTTGTATCGAGTTGGAATGTGTCATATTCTACTTTTACTCTACTAGTCTACTTTTCTAACTAACAACAACGAAATTCTATTATGGTCCTAGGACATTAGTCCTCATTATGGTCCGGGTAAATGTTCATTTTCGAAACTAGAAATGTTCATCTCAACATCTAAAATGTTCATTTTCAAGTGTAAATGTTCATATCTGAAAATGAACACTTGATTTTTCGGAAATGAACATTTCTATTTTCAGAATGAACATTTCTTTATTTCAGAAATGAACATTTGCCTGGACCACATGGTCCCCGACCATAATAACCTATTGAACCAACAATACATGAGTTTTATTGAAGTGGGCCGAGAGATTCAAATAAATATACCTTGGACTTATTGAAGTCCACAAATCTCACAAAAACCCGACCCATTTCGTAGGTTCGGGTCGCATTACAAAAACCTGACACGCAAGAACTAAAGGTTCTTCAAGAATGTTCCAAACTTCCAGTTTTCGCAAGTCTTTCTATACAAATGTGATCAAATTCTTCGTACAATCACTTTCCCCCTAAATTAAACAAAAACCCTAACTCCCAATTTCAACTCACGAACTCCTCAAATCTCAATCATYTTCATCTTCTTCCTCATTATCGCAAACTAACGTATTTTTCACAAACAAAATCATCGAAACAATGTCGCACTTTGGAAGAGCAGGTCCTCCTGACATTACCGACACTTACTCTCTTCTCGTCCTCAACATCACTTTTCGTATGTTTTCGTCTTTTCTCCCAATCCCTAATTTTGTAATTCTGCATTGGATTTTTGTTGAATTTTCGTTAATTTTGCTACTTTCGTTGAWTTTTTTGAGTTTAATTTGAACAGGAACTACACCCGATGATTTGTTTCCGTTGTTTGACAAGTACGGYAAAGTTGTCGACATCTTCATCCCTCGTGACCGAAGGTTTAATTTTTTTTTTCTTGGAATTAATTTGCCTTATTCTTTTGCTGTATATGATCATTATTAAATTGATTGTTTGGTGAAATAATTTTTGATTGATCCGGTATATGTTTGGGGTGATATGTAGGACTGGCGAATCCCGTGGTTTCGCCTTTGTTCGATACAAGTATGCTGATGAAGCTCAGAAAGCTGTGGATAGGCTTGATGGTATCAACCTTTTCTTATTTTTGTATTATATATATTGTAATACTTGTTGCGCACTCTTGTTGATATTATTTTTTTCGTTTGTAGGGAGGGTTGTGGATGGTAGGGAAATAGCTGTGCAATTTGCGAAATATGGTCCGAATGCAGAGAAAATGTAAGTTTTGCTATTGTGTTAGGTTTTGTATCGAATTGCTATATTGTTTTGGAGCTCATGATGCATGTATAGTATTGTGTTTTGTTGATAATCTTGTTTATGTTGCTGTAATGCTGTTTTATGAATGGGTGATCTTGGTAATTTAATTTGACGAGCCAATTTTTCATGGAGATGTTGGAATACTAGCCCTTTCTATATGCATAGAATAGGTTCGATAAAGCTATGCATTAGTGATTTTTTTTCTTCGTAATTGTAACATGAAGTTAGTTCTATTTCTTTGTATATGTATATGTGTAAAATGATGTGGAGACTTTAAACCGTTTTTATATGATTTAAGTACGTCTATTTTCTAAAAAAAATCATAAAATCCATCAACTTTGCTCTTATATGAGTTATGCCTTTTTAATGGGTTAGTGGGTCAGGGGATTAAATGCCAACCATCTGAACTCTTTAATTATTGCTTGTGAGTAATTTGATTCAGTTGATATGATACTGTAACTTGCTAAGTTAAGTCCTTTCTTTTTTTAAGCCTTTACATGTTCTCATTGTATTGGGTAAGAAAGCCAATAATATTAATCCTGTTCACAACGTTTAAATTCGTGTGAACTAGTTTTTGGCCCGGACGATGCTTCGGGTTATCACCCATTCCAACAAATACAAACAATGATATGTCATATACATAACTAATTATTTTATTGTTTTTTGTGGTATTTTGTGAATTTTGGTAAGTAAAAAAGACAACGGGTTAAGGTTTTTAGCATGAAAATAGTAATCTTAGTTAGGGCCTGTTTACATTAACTGAAATMAATTGAACTGAGCTGAACTGAACTGAAWATTTTATTAGAGAGAGAAWTTGGGTTAAGAACTGAACTGAATGGAGCTGAGTTGAACTGAAAATAAGCTGATGTAAAGAGGCCCTTAGTTGTAACTAAAAAATTTAGTGAAAGAGAATACATCACCTTAAAATTAGTTAAATATCATCACGAGACTTAATTAGAATTCAAGACCTTATGTTTGCATATTAGTATTTATATTTTTTTGTTGAAATATATACATGGACACTTGGTATATTAGAGGGCGTCCACTTGACGTGTTTACGTTGTATGGCACTTGTTTTAATATATTTATATTATTATTATTATTATCATTGTCATGTCCATTTAGTGCAACATCTTTTACCTTGTGTCTCTTTCTTTCTGTTTTTCTACCTTAACGCGATTACGTTTTGTCTATCAATCGTTTCAGCCAAAAAGGAAGGATTCTGGAGTCTGTTGAGAAGATAAAAAGTCCAAGGCGAAGGTATGGCTATCCAGCTTCTTTATGCACAATTAAGAATTCTATCTAGTGATGTTTTCCTTCGTCCACATCACTGAGAGCTCTTCTTTCCTTCCTCTTGAAACTCTTGTCCGCATCAATTTTGAAGGTTGTATTCCATGCTGTCAACATACTTTTCATATGATAATTACTTTATTAGTACTCAGATTGCTCATCACACTTCTGATTATTTATATGAGGTGATACAAGCTCTATTTCATTTATTTAATTTTGTAAATTTGTTGCTTGGTGTTTTATTCAAAGCTATATGTTACAAATTGTCACTCAGCCATCTGTTGTTATGACTATTTGTGTGTATACAATCACAATTGTACCTGTTGTCTACACTATCTGTCTTATCTTAATGTGTGTTATTGCTGTTATCTTTAGGTATCGAGATGATTACAGAGATAGGGATTATTCTAGAAGAAGAAGTCGTAGTAGAAGCTTGGATAGGTATGATCGTGACAGGTACCGCGGAAGGGATAGAGAATATCGTCGCCGAAGCAGGAGTCGCAGCTACACTCCTGATAAGTACAGAGGTCGGGGGCGAAGCCGTTATGATGATGAAAGAAGCTACAGAAGCCGGTCAGTTGAAAGGTTAGTACTTAGTACATCCAAGACTCCTAATTTTGTAAGTTATCTACACTTACTGCTGTTATCTGACAATACAATTTTGACATTTGGCAGTGCATCTCCAAGACGAAGTGCAAGCCCGGGCAGGAGTCCTTCTCCTCACCGCAATGCTTCACCTCGTAGTCCATCTCGTTCAAGAAGCCGCAGTCCAGAGAAGGGCAATGATGAACGTGCAGCAAGTCCTCGTCGTTCAGCGTCTCCTGAGGCTGTTTCTCCACGTGGTGGAGCTGGTGGCTCTCGTAGCCCCTCACCTAAAAAAACAGCTGAGGTARSTTCTTTGTCATTGGGCACTTTGTTAAACTTTGCTGCTTCTTGAGAAGTTGAGAACTAGTATTTGACTGTATAAAATTCTTTTAAACTGCAGGAATGAAGTCAGCACACAATTGGCGTGGCGATTAAGTGCCAAAGAATATTTTTAAAGGTCATATGACAATGTAGAACGATTGGAGTATGTGCAGTGCATCAGTATCTTGGAGTGTTAAGTTAGACTTTTGATAGGGATGGATACTATAATGGCTATGATGTATTTGCATTCTGTGCTGTTGGTTTGCTTCGATACATTCTGGATCCCCGTGATGGTAAATGTTGAGTTTGTGTGCTAGCTATACAGAGACACACCGATGGTTTGTCTTCAATTACCATTTGTTTTGTGGTCATTTTTCACCCTGTTTCAGTGTTTATCATTTTTTTTTTTGGCAATGCATGCATCATATCAAAGTTTTTGGGTTGGTTGATTTTAACTATTTGATCACATTTGATCTTTTAGCTTAAACGGGAATGAAGTGTGGGAGATTGATTAGCTGAATGATGTGATGTTGGTGCTGCTGATGATGGTGTTTGTGATGATATGATGGTAATGATGATAACGATTCATATGTTTATGCTGGTAGCAAAAACGGATGTACCGATGCTGAGCTGATCTTTATTGGCTGCTCTTCTAAGATTTATGGACCTTTTATGATGCAAAGGCTGGTGCTGTTGCAACTTGACCTTTCTATCCTGGTAAAACCCCTGCTAGTTGGTGAGATTTGTAGATCAATTGCCTTTTAAGATTGATCTACTGGTTCCCATTTGACTTATTTTGTTTTCATTCTGCTCAATTTTTTTTGTCCTTATCGTAAGAGATTCTGATTGAACGAGAGGAATGGGTGTTTAATGTGCWATTGGACCTGCTATTTGGCTATTCCTGTTGAGAAGAYGCTGATTCCATGAATGAAACCTCGTAAATGATTGAGCAATGCATCCACAACTCTGGATGTGGTAATTGCCTCTGGTTGTTCGTTTGTTTTGAGCTTTTTTTGAGACTGAACACCCATGGCTTAGTAGCTTCTGAGTGTTGACTCATATTTTTTGTTTTATGCTCTGCTAATTTTGAATAGCTCATGGCTCGTGATTGTAGCTGTGAAGCAGTAGCGTGTGTTCTGTATTTTGATGTTCCTGTTATTTGGTCGAATCTTTGGCTTGTGAACTTCTGGCGGCTGTTGCTTCCTGATAGTTGGGGTCGGGTCGGGTTGAGGTTTATCCAGTAGCTGTTTGACCATCACCTGGATTTGGTTATGACTTCTAGCAGAGCTGCTTGGTTTTGAGCCGTCTGTTCTGGATTTTTTTGTGTGTACGCTGTACAGCCAACAACAATAGTATGACTGAGCTGCAGCTAAGTGATTTTGCTATACTTTTAATGCATACAATAAATTCAGTTTCACATGTGTAGTATTTTATGTTGTGTTTGATAGTTGAAACTTTGAACTCCTTTTAGTTAGGATGGTGTATTACCTCAGGATTAAGAATTAAATGAGTTCGCCATACTGAGCTGCTAGTTAGAGATTGGTAAGGAAGTGATTTTCTGACTCATTTTTTCTTTGATATTATTCACTAGCATTGTTTCTGCCTTTGTTATGCTCCTTGGTTCATGTACTGGGTCTTTTGAAGATAGTCRAATTGGAGTATCAAACTAGTCAGGTGATTCAACTGTCTCTGGTGGAAAGAAAACAAGATTTGTTGCATTTCGTTTTACTTGTTTCACTCGCTAGGTATCTAATATAGTCACTTGTTGATTTCTTAAGGTATGCCTTCTTTTTAAAAATAAAAGTTAAAATTTCCATCACATTTCTACTAGTTGTGTGACATTACCCTACCCGTGGTTGCTCAAGCTAGAGGTCATCTGCTGTTGGGACTWTCTGGTCATGTTCTCTAGCTGGTTCTGTCTGCCCTACCCTGAATTCTCAAGTGTTTATGTGCAATTTTTCGGATTGTTTGCCTTAGTTGTTGAGTTTACTGTGGCAACCTGCAGGAGCTGAGTAGAGTTTCCATAATGGCAGTGTGCTGGAGATGTTCATATTGGAGAAAAGTTGATTGATGGTTCTTGAGGTTTAGTGTAGACGGTGCAATGAGTTTTTAGTACAACTGAAATCAAGACTGAACTTAACGAGTTGCTTATTCTTGGGCTTAATAAATTTTTAGATTTGAATTTCCTCGGTTGGTTGGATGTTTGAAGAATAATACCTACAGTAGCATTTAAAGGTGTTGTAACTCTATATATTTGAGTTTGATATGATATTTTATTTGTTGCTCCCACTCTATTGGACTTGGTAAATTACTGTTGCTGCATTATCTGTTTCTCTGTAGCTCAAATTATGATGCTAATTCATATTTGCCTACAAACTTTGAAAGGGCTGATGAATTTGGCYGAAATTGTTGAACCTTAACGAGGGTAACACACTAGCATCTGTTTTTAAGATCAAATCTATTGTTTTCTCATTAATTGTTTTTGGATGTTGGTGATTCTTCTGTTTCGTATCTGCTGGTGTGATTGGCGAAGTATATTCAACCCTTGTTCTCGATTTTTTTTTTTAATTTTATTTTTTTGATGAGAGAAAATAATTTCATTCATATAATAATAGATTAGATTTTTTTTTTAAATCAAATTCATCTTCCTCAACACGACTCTAAAAACAAAAAAATTTAGAGTTATTAAAGAAAGAAATGTCCATTAGAGTTCAGGTTTTGTTAAATAGGTATGATAAATGCAGTTTTAAGGGTTGCATATAAGATATAAATAAATTTATTAAAATGGTTGTAAATTTAAAGCAAAATAATTTAAGGAAAAATAGTTATATGAAGGCAAATTCGATATCATTATACAGTACAATTTTTTTATGAAGTCAAGTAAGAAAGTGGAGCTAAGTATACATACAGTAAGATGTTCATTTGATTATCATTGCAATTTATATCAATTCGATTATCTATAAGATGGCGATCCAGTTTGCTAATATGTTGCCATTTATTACGTAGGTGATCAAGAGACAAGGATGAGTGGGTTTCTATGAGAGGTGGTGGTAGGTAGTAGTAGTGAGGGGCATGTCTGCTAGTTGATGCATATCTACTCTGAAACCATTCATTCATCATGAGAATTTTTTTAATTACGTAGTAGTTTGAGTTTGTATGAGTGGGGGTGGGTTTGTATGAGTGGTGGTGGCGGTCGTTTCCAATAGCGATGACAATTTGTTTTTTTCCGATGCTCCATAGACGGTAAATTTTCCTTATCATGGTATTTTTGTGACACTTGGAAGTTTGTGAGAATGAAAAGGATGTCGATACTAGTAATGAAACAATCCAACCAATGTCTTGTTTGTAAAAGATGCCATAGTTGAGCCATGGTTTGACGGCATTGATGGAAGAGGTTTATGTATATTTTATGGTACGATACTACTATGTTAACCACTCCCTCGGTCACAAATTGTTTACACAACATGTCAATATTTACTTTTTATCTATTAAACTTCTACAACTTTGACCATTAATTTATAATTATATTAGTAAATACGTTAAAACCTTATCATTTGAAATCGTTTCCAAATACATAGATTTCATAATTTAAACTAATAACAAAAAGTCATAGATAATTGTACTCAAAGCATATGTTTTGGATTTAAAAAAAAACAAACGTTGTAAATAGTTAGAGTCAAAAGGAGTAGTGAATTGCTTCCGGTCCATTTCTAAGCTACCAAATGACCCATAACTAGTATTAAGTGCGCCATTCATACTACTGATTCATGTGTTTGAAGATCCGATTTTGACATTATTTTTTTTCATTTCCGCTTTTCATCTCATCTCACATAAACAATAACAAAATAAAGTGCAAAAATTAAAATATCGTATTTGATTATTTGTACAATTGTACATATAAGTATGTAAACCATTTTTTTTTTTTGAAGGGAAGTATGTAAACCATATTGAAACAGTCTTAATTTTGTAATCCGAAAAAAGAAAAACACGCACACGCCATTTGATTTGATCCTCGTTTTTGTCGCCCTAACTCAGGTTTTTTTTACCTCGTTCAGTTGAACTACTCCACTCTCTGCTCTACTTCAACACCTCCATTATCTAATTTATCTCCCACTTCAAAACTCTCGCTCAAACTTCTCCCCTTCAACAATGGCGTCGACTGCACTCTCCCACTCTCTCTCCTCTCTCATCAATTCTCACTCCTCCACTCTCTCTTCTCATCGCTCTAATCTCACTCTCTCCCCTAATTTTTCCTCCGCTATTTCGCCGTTCAAATTCAGATCTCTTTCTCTCTCCTCCTCGTCATCATCGCTTCCTCCTCCTTTCGTCGCCTGCGCTTCTTCCGACGCTTCTGCTACCACTGCCACTGATGAAGTTCCTATTGAGAAGAGTTCGTKTTCTTACTCTTCAATTTTGCTCACTACTGTAATTTGATGAAAATCTTAATTGAWATTGATTTTATGTTTGTTTCTTTGATCCAGGATATGCTGCATTTCCCACTGTTTTGGATATTAATCAGATTCGCGAGCTTTTGCCTCATCGGTGAGTTTTATGCTATCTTCAAGTGCTGCATTATTGATTATTCTGCTTTTTTGGATGTAATTTCTTGATGTTAGGGTTTAAAATTAGGTGATTTAACCGTTTTTATGTGATTAGGTTTCCATTTCTGCTAGTGGATAGAGTGATCGAGTATAATCCAGGAGTTTCTGCAGTTGCAATTAAGAATGTGACGATTAATGATAATTTTTTCCCTGGACATTTTCCTGAGAGGCCTATTATGCCTGGTGTTCTCATGGTTGAGGTATTTTTGCATTTCTTCTTATATTGATTCTTGCTTATTTTTATTTGAATTGGTTTTGTGATCAATTTACATTTTATTCAATTTGTTACATGGTTTTGTGAGATTTCAGTCTGTTCTAGCCATTTCAGGTTTTAAGTATTAAATTTGGCATGTTCTTGTTACAAAAGTTGAAACCTTTTAATGTTTTGGTTAACATAAAGTTATTTTGAGCCAGATATAAGTTCTTTACTTAAGTTTGCTTACATAAATACGAAGTATGTTTCAAAAAGTCGTTCTATGTGCTGAATAATGTCATTAAGCCATTGTGCAATTTTTAAATCGTGCCAACAAAGGGCTTTGTATTAGGGATTTGGTAGCTAAGCTATTTTTATAATCTCTTATGTTCATTTTCAAAATGAATATTGGCTTGATTTTGGAATACTGCAAAGGAGATTATTTAAAGAGATGTCGGAAGCTTGGTGATTAACTATGTGGTTTGGTGATTGATTGTGTATAGCAAGAGCAATTTCATGGAATTATAGACCACTAACTATAGACCTTCTCATGGAACTATAGACCTTTCTGAAAGGTTATTCTGCAGCATAGGCAAGTGCTTAGGCAGAGTAAATGAAGATTTTTCAGCTTTTGTTGTTTAAAATTATGAAAATTAATGCCATGAGTTAACAGGATCTTGAAATGTAACATCTCCAAACCTGCTAAAGTTTGTGGCCTGTTGAGTATTTTATGACTCACACATGGTGAAATTGATGTTGTATGTGCCAATCTAGGAGTCTTTGACTAAAATAATGCTTACTAAATGAGAAATTACCAATTTTTGCGTAGGTTTGCAAACTGCATACGATCATACTTCCTGCAGATTGTATTAAGTCCAATTTTAATTTTGTCGAGTGAAAGTCGCTATTCAGGAATAGTGTGAGTAGTGATTTTAAAATGCTACTTAGAGTACATTTTCATTTATTACCAAAATCAAATTCAAAGTAAAACAGCTTTAAAGACGCCATGCAAGTTTTAGAAAAGCTGTTCTATGAAGCATGATCTGAACTAAAATGTATTTCTTTTCTGAAAATGCTACTGCCAATAGCAATTTTTGGTCCGAAAGAAAGACCTCCATCCAATCCTATGTGGACATATGAGTAAATAGTTACCAAATCCGATGCAATGGGATAGTTTTATATTAATAGCAACAGGTAAAAAATTACTAGTCTAGATATAATTTTGTCGACAATTTTTTCCCTCTCCTTCTACCTTGCTGCTTGCTAGTATAGTTTGTATGGTGGATCTCAGGAAGTTATTAAAATATTTAAGAAGTGGAAGTCCTCCCTTTTGCTATGCTTTTTATTAAGCTGCTCCAATCCTCGATTTTAAAGTGTTCATGTTTGCCCATTTTTTGAAGGGTCGTAGTTTGGCATTTGTTATTAGTATACTGAGTAGTAGGAAATTTGCATTTAATTTTAGGAAATTCCATTATGCGCCATTTGCAAATCCACGTGGGACTTACAACTTTTCTAGGATTGAATTTGCTTTTTTGTTTTTTTTTGTTTTAAAAGTGTATGAGTAATTAAGTTTAGATTTTCATATAAATCGGCGAATTTAAGATTACAATTAGTTCAACGATGGAGGACTAAGTTTTTAAAAAGGAATATTCTTAATTTAAATTGTAATTGAAGTCAGGAACTAAAATTCCAGAAATTGCAATTTTATATTTTGTGCTGGTTGATTGTAAAGATCCATTGAAAAAGTTTTTTTTTTTTTTTTTTTATTTTTTTTGTTTGTAAAGATATGAATTTGCCTAATGAATAGAGTAACAAAGAAGAACTAATTGGATTAGGTTAGATTAGATTAAGAACTAATTGGCTAACTTAGTCCACTAATTTTCCCACTATGTGGAATTTAATAAAACACGAGGCCACGATGTGGATTTAGAAAAGTTAGTAAGTCACCATGTGGATTTCGCAAAAACTCGAGGCCGCCATATGGAATTTCCTTTTTTTTTTTTTTATGTTGGTATCTCATCTCATACTGTATTAACATTACAGTTATTTTTACTTTAATGAAGATAGAGGTCATATATTGCAGAATGATTTCTAGGTGTTGAAGTTATCACAACCTGGCAATAGTTACGAATAGTTGAATAGAATGCAAATGTATCCCACACTCTGTTGCTCTATTTTTAGATATTGTTTCAGTCATTTTCAGCAAGCTTATTTTCATGCAACAATATTGTATCTTTTGCTTCAGAAGACTATTTCTGCCGTTCTTCATTGATAAATTAMTAACAAATTGTTCCTTTCTGCATAGGAAAGTCAATTCTGATYTGCRTAAGTAGCCTTATCTATTTTATTCATGTGATTTAGAAGAYGTCACAAACACTAGGATGATATCTTCGCCATGTGGCATCTCTCTCTTGTGACGGTACCCTTCCATGTCAGTCTAGGTTAGGGGGAACTGTTAAACTTGAACTTTGGACCTCATGGATTAAGTTAAAAAAAAAAAAAAAACTAAACCAACTCAAGAGTCAAGCCATCTAGTGGTATTTGGTAGTGCTTCTTTTTACTGTACAAAATATAAGCAAATGCTTCTAGTTTTTTCACTAAGGAAAATATAAGTAAAACCGAGGAGGAAAATACAAGGAAGAAAGGACTTGTAGTAGGGAATAGAGGAGAAAGGTAAAGGGTGAGGAGGAGAAATGGAGAATGTAACGTTCCTTTGGTATATAAGGACACCTTAGGCTAATTAAGTACTTCGTAATAAGTATGGTATATTGAAACAGAGGTTGTCTTCCAAGTTCCAACTCATAAAAGGCTTAAAAGTATAGGACACCTTGATTCCTCTAGCTGAAGAGAAACTCTACAATGTTGGAATTTGAATAGGAATCCTTTTGTTTTATATTGTGCCATCTATGACTATATTGCTATGTGTTTTTTTTTTCTAAAGTTATTTAGTGTTTTGTCTAAATGACCCTAGTATCATCTGACTGAATTACAATAACATTGACTATACTATTATTACCTGCATTAAGGCAATGGCACAAGTTGGTGGGTTGGTCCTGCTGCAAGCCGAAGTTGGAGGCTCTCGTGACAGTTTCTTCTTTGCTGGCATTGACAAAGTAAGATTCAGGAAGCCAGTGATTGCTGGGGACACCCTGGTGATGCGAATGACGCTTGTCAAGCTACAAAAACGCTTTGGTATAGCAAAGATGGAAGGCAAAGCATACGTTGGAGGTGATTTAGTTTGTGAAGGAGAGTTCTTGATGGCTTTGGGTAGTAGTTCTAGTGAAAAAAAAGAGAGAGATTAAATTTGTTTAACAATGTTATTTAATCTAAAATTGCACCACTAGAGAACTCTTGCAATATACTTTGTTCAATTGTTGTCCGGAATCTGTTATACTTAACACATGAGTTGAGAGTGCGCGATTTGTTATAACTATATATTATAAGGTTGATTTCTTTTAGTTCAGTAGCCACAAATTTGACCTGAGCTTGCGTACCTGCCCTTGCAGTTTGAGATTATTAGTAATGGTGTATAAGGTGTCGTTTAGTTGCCGTAAGAACTTATTCCATAAGGAATTATTTCTACTCATGAAATTCTGAAATATTCATAAATATTGTTTGGTTGTTACGTGGGAAATTTGCAAATCCCATGAATGGTAAAGATGACAGGGAAGATTGCGTCGAAGGCATCCGTTAAAGGTGAAGGGAAAATTTTACAGGACTGTTTAAGACCAGAATTTTGTTTTATGGTAGGAATGTTGGCACTCCAAGAAAGAAGCATTTTCAAAAAGGTTGGGAGTCACGAGATGCGGATGTTAAGATGGCTTGTGGCGAGAACACTCTACGAAGATCGAGATAAGAAATGACAGTTATCCGTAGAAAGTTGGTGTTGCGATATTGCAAGCAAGTTAAGGGAAAACGCTGCGTTGGTTTTGGCGCATGTAAGACGAAGACCTCAGGGGACACGGTGCGAAGAGTGGAAGAAGTGGGAATCAGGGATTATTAAAACGAGCGTAGAGGGAGACCAAAAGACTTTGGTGGGAAAGGAGTTAGAAAAAGATTGAAGCAGTGGGATTTAACAAGAGAGCTGAGGTCTCGTGCGAGGAGAGTTGGGGAGAAATTTATGTGGATGACTCCCGGAATAATACACATTTGGTTCATGTTTAGCCGACCCTACATATGGGATTAAGACTATGATGATTTATTGATTGATTTCAATGTTTTGTGGTGAAGTTGTTACATATCGCCATGAATTTTCACTTGCCTCATTTTTCTTTTTAAGATACGGAAATCAGAAGACTTGAAGCAAAATTATGGGATTTTGAATACCCATGGAACTCAAGGCCAACCAAAAAGTTCTGATAATTGATTATTCGAGGAAAATATTTGTATTAAGGAGCTGTATTACTTATTTGATATGAAGGTAGGATGTTTACATGCAAAATCTAAAGGTCAAAATTTGTTAACTTTGATTACAACCCGTTTTCTCTTATCTTATTACTCAATCAATCAATTCGAGCCTTGATCCCATATATATGGGGTCGATTAACATGAAATCTAAAGTGATATTCCAGGTGTCATTTTGATCTCATCTTATTACCCGAATAGAATAAATAAACTCTGTTAGTATGATATTTTCGTAATTTGTGGTGGAAGTGGAGGTTGATACATTGGATAGGTCCTCTCTTCGTTCACCTCACGAAGTCGGAGGGATAACGCCAAGTGCAGCTACTCCTGATGGTTCGTGTAACATTTAGCAGTGGCTGGTCAATTATTGTGTTGTATTCAACTTGTAACACCATAGAATGACCGTTGTTAAATGCTGTGGTCATTTTTGAAATCCTTTCTAGAGTCCATTAGTTGAATTGTCGATCGTGGGAAGAACACTGGTCCTTTTGCCTCTGTCACCATGTCCTTGTTTCTTGATTGAATTATTAAATTTAGGTCATATACTTGGGTGTCTCCTAATTTATTAGATTTGAGTATTTGACACGTTATCTTTGATTATTTACATCAAACTAGAAAGAAGTGGACCCAGTAAAATTGGATGATCAAAGTTTACAATCCGAGCTACGTATAACCATAGTATATATGGGCAAATACATAATAGAGATTTTACGATATTCCATTAAATGGTGATATTGTTGAGACATAAATATCTTATTTGTTGCATCTAATAAGAAAACGGAGCAAAGTATTGAAATTCAGAATAGCATGCTAGTTATGTTTGAAATTTTGAGGTTTCCAAAATCACTATACATAGATCACAAATGCACTTATTTAGTTATTTTAGTTGCTACTTGAACATTATTTCTGTCATATAGGTTCCAATTATTTATGTTAGTGAGCTTTTGGTAATGGTTTTAGTAATCAATATTCGCCAATAAAAATGGTACATATAACTGGACCTTTGTCAATAGCAATCAACTTACACACGTATAATTGAACATGCTGACACTTACAGTTCTTAAGCACAGATATTGTCATAATATATTATACACTAATACAAGAATTCAAACTCTTGATGAATATATTCAAAAGCAAAAGACTAGACTCCAGTAGGTCGAGGTGACTCTGTAAGTTTCTGATAAGACTTTTGCAAATGTCTCATGAAAGTGACATCTGTAAGATTGAAACGATCCC